>QODF01000184.1:836207-856003 GCA_024372805.1 Oostethus manadensis
ATTTTATGCTGAAAATTCCAATGAGTAAAAAATGTGAAGACAAAATTTCGAAATTCACATATTAAATTAAGTTTTAAAAAGTAGTAAAATACATTGTTTTAAAATTAGCTTTCTAAAAATTCAGTGCATACAAGTGTGGCGTTTCAAAATTGACATATGCACTTCCGGGGATTGGGATTGGGTCTCAGAGGCAGCTAATCAGGTATAAAGTGCATAGTCACGTGACACGTGGACATGTATGTGACTTTTAAAACATCAAAATAATTTGCATACATTTTTTTACACCAATTAAAATTTTTATGAACTACATTTTAACACACTATAGCAGGGGTGCTCAATACGTCGATCGGGATCTACCAGTCGATCGCAAAGACATTGTGGGTAGATCGCGTGACATTCACGGCGTCCATGCGCTGAACCAAAACACGGCTGCACGCCCCGTCCCCACCTCTGCTTTGCAAAGTCTGATATCAATCTAAATAAGGAAAATGATTGGGGACTGCTGATATAAGAAATTACTAGTCTGATAAAAAATAATTATACATAAAAAACGGAGAAAAAAAAAAAAACTTCCACTTGATTGACAGTCACTGCGCATGCGGAAACACCGGCGCTATGTGCCGCAAAACTAACACGCTAGCAGCGAGTTACCTCCATTTTTTCTCTTAAACTTAAGAAAGGGTATAACAATGAGTGGAGGAGCTGAACCAAGTAAGAAGTAGAAAAACGTATCGCTTTTGTTTAGAATGAGAGGAGGACTTGAGATAAGCGGCATCGAAGATGGATGGGTTTTTCAAAGTGCTTTTACCTCATCTGCTACACTGCAATCGCAACACCAAATAAGGGAAATGTGGAGCAGCATTTTTGGACATTTCATGGCAAATACGACACAGACTAAAACCTAAGTAATGACAAAAAATAAACATAGTTGTGTTGTGTTTTGAAAAATCTTTTTGAGTTGATCATTTTGTAAGTAGCTTGCAGGTTCAAAAAGTGTGAGCACCCCTGCACTATGGTTTAACAAATTGATTTGTTTAAACACACACATTTTAAAAATAAATTTATATTTTTTATTTTTTCTAGTGTAATTTGATGTAAAAACAAACAAAATGGAAATGCAATGAATTCAAAGTCTAAAATTTATTTGGTAATAAGAATAAATATAAATATAAGAAACAAGCAACATTTATTTAAATAGCACCTTTCACAGACGGAGTCACAACGTGCTTTACAGCAATAAAACATACAGTAAAATACAGGTACAAAATACAAATACAATAAATCAACAGTCACAGCTGCCCTTGAACAACAATGCTCTCAAAAGGCAACACTAAATAAGTGCATTTTGAGCTGGGATTTAAAAGAGTCAAAGTCTAGTGAACGCAGAGTGAGCGGGAGATCATTCCAGAATGTAGGAGCAACACCCTGGAAGGATCGGTCTCTTCTGGTCTGAAAATGAGTGCAAGGAAGCAAGAGAATTTGGAGCTCAGACCTCAGAGAGCAACACGGGGCATAAGGTTGAAACATGTCTCTGATATAAGACAGACCCTGACCATGCAAGGCTCTGAAAGTCAGCAAGAGTTTCAATTGAAACCGGAAAGAGACCAGAAGCCAATGAAGGGTTTTAAGTATTGGGGTTATATAGGCCCTTTGTTTTGTGCGAGTTAGGATTTTTGCTGCAGAGTTTTGTACAAACTGCAGATGGGACAGCTCCTTTTTGTTAAGACAAGTGAACAGACTCTTACAATAGTCTAAACGAGAAGACACAAAGGCATAATTAATGAGTCATTTTTTTACACAATTTTCCTCAGCTTGGCGATTTTCCTTAACTGAAAGAAACAACTCAACTGCTTACAATGGTGCTCTAGAGACATTTGTTTGTAAAAAAAAAAAATTACACCAAGGTTTCCTAGACTTGGTGCAACAGACTAAGATCCCCCCAAAACTGGTATTTCTGGAGTAAAGTCAAGAAATAAGGAAACAAAGTGAAGCCTAAACTGCCATCTATTTGCTGTAAGAGGTGGGGGGTTGGGTTGTGTCAGTGGTTCTCAGTAATTTTTTGTAATTTCTTGGAATTTCTTGTTTCTTGTAATTTTCTTAAAAGTCTTGCCCCCACTCAGATGACGTGCACACGCCTCCTTCCAGGGTCTGCCTGAGGACAAATTGATTAGACGGCAAGATATGTTACTCTAGCAGCTAAGCAGTCATGAAGTATGCTGACAACATGACAGTGTTAAAAAAAGAATATACTTTGACTTGATTTAATCGTCTATGGTGTCCAAATACATCATATGTGTTATTTATCATATATAAAGTACATATATTAGAGATGCACGATGCACCAATAACTTTCTGCACCCCAAGACCGATATGATAACGATAACTTTTTTCTATCTACTTTTTATATAATGCAACTATAGATTGTGCACACCTGGAGGTAAGAAGGACATTTTGACCAAGCGTACCTGTTGATTTGTGAACAAATATTACAACATTACTACTATCAGATCACTACTATCAGGAGAACCAGAGTATATAGGGGCAGGATCCATCTGCTGTGGCCCAGCAAGGTGCACTGTATTCGGGCACATGCTCAGAGCAGCCGGTGTGCCCCTATGGAGGTCAGGAGAACCAGAGCATAGAAGGGGAGGAGCCGCCTGCTGTGGCCCAGCAAGGTGCACTGTATTCGGGCACATGCTCTGAGCAGCCGGTGTGACGCCACAGAGGTCTCTGACAAACTCAACTCACGGCGCTGGCATTTCAGGTGGCTGATAAAGTATTTTGTGTGCTCCATGGATTTTTTTTCCCCATCATCGTCTTCCTCACAAAGTGAATGTTTGTTTACACGTGAGCACAGAGGAATTTCCAACAGGCAGTTACTGTAACTTCACAGGCAGGAAAAAGAAGGAGCACTTGATTTGCTCACTCGCATAGTACGGGTAATCTCACCTCACTGGAGCGTTTTTTTTAAGCTATTTTTAATGTTATCGGATTGATTGCTATGATGTCATAATTACGTCATATGTGCCCTATATGTATATGTATCTACTATATGTATATATAGGTGCCAAGTCCTGTTGGAAAATGAAATCTGTATCTCCATAAAGTTGGTCAGATAGCTGACCAGATGTTTCACCCTCTCCAGGGTGCCCTTATCCCTCTTGCTTGTTGTACGCTTTTTTTTAAAAAATCCACATCTTTTCCATCCCTGCCCCTTTCTGTGAAAGTGCTTGGACACAGAGCTCTGTGAACAGCCAGCTTCTTTAGCAATGATCTTTTGTGTCTTGCCCTCCTTGTGCAAGGTGTCAGTCATGGTCTTCTTGGTAATTCTTCTCTTCTTGTGTAGCCTACAGGACTGAGAGAGCATTTAAAGGCCTCTGCGGGTGTTTTAAGTGAAAAAGCTTATGAGAATTGGACACTTGGTGCCTTCAATATGCAACCTTTTCACAATAGTCTAATTTTGGAGATACTGATTTTGGACTTTCCATTGGCTGTCAGTTACAATCCATCCATCAAGCCATTCATTTTCTACTTCCTCATTAGGGTCGCGGGTATGCTGGAGCCTATCCCAGCTGACTTTGGGCGGGGTGTCAGTTACAATCATCAAAATTAAAAGAAATAAACCCTTGAAAGATACAGTATCTGTCTGTGTGCAATGAATCTATACAATAAACAAGTTTCACTATTTGAATAGAATTACTGAAATACATATACTTTTTCATGATACAGATAAACTGGGGTGTTCAGCATGTGTTGTTTAGGTGTAAACTTCCTACACTCGTTTCCCATTTCTGCTGGGAAACAAAGAAAGAAAAAGTTTGAATGTGCACCAAGTCAGCAATATGGCTTGTATGGGATCACCAGAGAACCACCAGTAAATGTCTTCTTTCATGCCGTGCTGTCATTGACGTCCAGCTCTCTGCATCCTCGGGGTTGTTACACCATGCCGGGACGAGGTTACCGTGACAGAGAGACTTGCATCATTATCCAGTATGCTCTGTTAAACATTTTTGAATCAAGTGCGCAATTAATTATTCTGTTCACCAGGTGTTGCCAAACGTCAACAATCATAAAACACCAGACAACAAATTAAAAGCAGCACAGTTTGTTCGGCAATAAAATGTCGATTCTATTTTTTCAATTCGATTTCTATCAATATTTTATGTTATAATAGTATATTATATTATAATAGTTTTTCTCACCTTCTGCATCAAATGCCTGCCATTCGACACTTTCTTTGGTCCCATGGCGGGTTATTTAGCAGCCATACTCAGTAATAGTGTGCTTTGTTTGGGTACTGGTTACTTGGAATGATACCGTATGGGACAAATGGACTAGTCTGTACGAAAACCATCTACGTAAACTGGGAGGTTTGAACCCCGTGGAGCATTCTAGAAACAATAACAATAATAAACAATAGGTAATGTTGAAATGTTGGCTTTTCAACAGTATTAAGAAGAATGCAGTAGTTTCTCCTAATGTGTCATCTTTCGCTTTGGTAAAGTTGTGGAACTGTGTGGACTGTCATGTGTATTTTCTCACATACAATAGGTACTGTCTAAAATTTGCAGCATTTCTTGAAATGCTGGCTTGAAATGCGACAGAGTATTTACATTTATTACCAAATAATTGTACACAAAATTAGCGGGATCAATTCCCAGATACTGGGTGATGACATCAATATGATATCGGTATTGTTTGAAATGTGGCAGGTTACCATCCATATTGGTCATGTTTCTTCTTTTGTCCCAATGTAAAAAGAAGTTGTTGTTCCTAGAGATGCGTTCAATGAGGTGTGGGTTTCACACTATTGTGAAGCGTCATTAGACATGATAAAAAGGAGGCCAATGACAATTAGAGAAAGTGTTTTCCTCCAGTATTCTTTGTTTTGTGTTATTTAACGGTACTATTTTACTGGTGTTGACGCCCAGTAAAAGACAGGCTCTTGCTACATGCCTGGCTTCAAACCCACATGCTTGAGCTGCTGCCTGGTAAGCTCGGTGCAGCGTGTCGCCTTTTAAAGAGCCACATGTCCCCCACCTCGCCACACCTTCCCCCCGGGTGTCAGACGGAGCAAAGGCAGAGATAATGAGAGATGGCATTGGTTTTTTAATTACCATGCCATCACGGACTTCAGCAGACGCTTTATTAAGCACCTCAGCAACCTTAAGGGATGCTGTTTTACATTTATTATAAATGTACAGCAAATGTGATGAATGCAAATGCCTTAGTGTTTGAGCTGGAAAGTCAAACATTTTCCATCTTGTCCCTTTGCAAAATAATGCTGTATATACAGTATGAACGTGGAAATAGATAATTGTATTTAATAACTATAATGTTCATCCGGGCTTGACTTTCTCCTGTAACAGGATGCACAGGGCTTTATGTGGACAAATGGATTGCAGCTTAGAAAGGATATACTGTATATGCTGTACACAGCATTGCTATTTTTTTGCTACATTCATACATTAAGACATGCTTCTCAAGATAGTGGGGCGGGCGCGGTGAAGTGTCAGGGGGCGCACGAGAGGCTGGGAGTACTTACCAACAAGTATTACAAATTCATCATACTTAACATACAATTCAACTTTGGAATATGCTTCACAGCTCTCCAATTTGTTGCATTTTTCTGGTGCAGTGCAGACAAATAAATGGATATTATCAGTTTCTCAATAGTTGACTTTATTCGCATTATATTTCTACTTTTTTCCCCAACCTAAGTTTTTGCAAAATTGCAACTTTAATTTGTTTTGTTTCTAATAGTTTTTTCTTGTTAGAATCCAACTTGTTTTCCTCTTACTATTTTGACTTTATTTTTTATTAAAGTGACAGCTGTTTTTTTCTTTGATTTTGTTGTTTTTTTTTCATTTCAACTTTCTTCTTGTTAATTTTTTTCTTGTAATATTATGACTTTATTCCCATAATATTGTGATATTATATTACTTTTTTCTCAAACCTAATTTTCCAACCTTTATAACTTTATTTAGCTGTCTTTGTTTTTCATAAATGTATGACTTTTTGAAAAATAACATTTTCTTTAATATTTCAACATGTATTTCCCACATGTGGTTAGCACATTAAAATTTTGAGATATTATATTATATATCATTATATTATTATTATTATTATTTTATTATTATTTTGTGGCACCCCCTTCCCATTTCTCCCAAATCCACCTCCTCATTCATTTTCCTGACACTCCGCCACCCCCTCCTGCTTCATACTTCTGCCCCCCCACCACCACTGCCCCCTCCCTTGTAGGTAAAAATATCTGCAGACAGCAGGAGAGAAGAGGAGGCGCGCCTGCTTCTCTCTCTCACGCTCTGCATTGCTCGCTCGCTCTCAGACAAGCCACCCGTGTAACCATGTGACTTGCCTCCATTCAGCCTCCTTCCTTCCTTCCTTCCTTCCTTCCTTGCAGCAGCTAATGAGTCTTTGTGTGGAGGGAAAGAGCAACATTGTGACAAAGCGGGGTGAAAAGTGTGAAAGATGTAATCTTTTTAATAATGTACACCTCTTTTGGTTTTTCCCATGATGAACCCGTTTGGGGGGGCAGGGGTGCTAGCAGTCGGTGGACTGAGACCGACATGAGATGCTCCTCATCCATCATGCTGCTTTTTTTTAAACGTGCTGTGAGAAAGAAGGTGAAAGGAGTCGGCCATTGGAAGCAGGTCAGAGGGGGTGGAGGGTGTTTGTATGTCACATGATTGCTGCATTGGGGAGTTGTGTGTGTTGTAAACCAAGCATTGGATTCCAGGCTAAGAGAAGCTGCTTGCCTTCACTCCATTGCTCTTCCTGCAGATATTCTTTATTGTTTAGCATTGATTATATTCATCATTTACTGTACATGCCAATTAGTCTATTGTGCTGTAAAACTTTTAGATTTGCAATGGGGGGACTTGATGTGCTATTTCTTGTCACACGAGAGCACAGTAGTTGTGAAGGTACATTGGAATCTCCATGGAAACCACTTTTACTATCACAGCCTAACACAGCCTCAGCGCACAGCTTAACACATATGCATCCATCCATCCATTCTTCCTTGCTTCCATCTATTCATCCTTCCATCCATGTATACATCCATCCATGCACCCATCACACATCCATCCGTTCTTTCCTGCATTCATCCACATGTTCATCCATCATCCATGCATAGATGCATCCATTTATACATCCAACCATCATGTATGCATCCCTTCATCCTCCCATGCATCTATCCATATGTTCATCCATCCTTCAATGCATCCATCCCTTCATACATCTATTCATGCATACATTCTTCCATGCATTCATCCATCATCCATGCACTTATTTATACATCCATCCGTTCTTCTTTCTATCCATCCGTCTTCCATGCATCCGTCCATGAATACATCCAACCTCCCTTGCATCCATCCATTACCTATGCATCCATGCATCCATTCATCTTTCCATGCATCCATCCATGTAACTATCCATACATTCAGCCATCCTTCAATGCATCCATTCATAACCCCCTGATCAAAATCTTAAGACCAGTTGAAAAATTGCTAGAATTGACCTTTTGCACATTTGCATCCTTATAAGGTTTTAAGTACAGCTACAATATGCAAAAGCAAAAAGGGGGAGTGTGACAAAAAGCACTTTAAAAAAGTAATTTATTGAAAACGACAATTAAACTGAAAAAGGCTGTTTACCAGCTGATCAAATGTTAAGATCATTGCTCAAAAAATGACAAAAAACTCTCCAAACCAGAACAAAAAAATGATGTCAGTAGGACTCAGTAATGAGTAGCTCCCCCGTTCTTGTTAATCACTTCAAAAATTGGTTTGGGCATGCTTGATGCGAGTGTTTCCAGGAAGCTACTGGGAACATTGCTCCACGCGGTGAAGATGGCTTCACAAAGGGAAATCAACTGCCTGGAACTGATGGCCATTTTTATAAACTTCCCTTGCCATCCATTTAAAATAGGGGAACATGCAGGATGGTCCAAAAGAGTGATGTTTTTCTCCCTGAAGAAGTCCTTCGTCAAGCGAGGATTGTGAACTGCAGAGTTGTCTTGTTGAAAAACCCAGCTGTTACCACATAGACGAGGGCCCTCAGTCATGAGGGATGCCCGCTGCAACATCTGCACGTAACCAGCCGCCGCTTACACTTTGCCAGGGAGCATCAACCATGGGACATTGAAATGTGGAAAAAAGTTTTATTTTCTGATGAGAAAAAATCTAACCTTGACGGTCCAGATGGCATCCAACGTTACTGGCATGATAAGGAGATCCCACCTGAGATGTTTTCTACCCGGCACAGTGGAGGGGGCTCCATCATGATCTGGGGTGCTGTTTCATTCAGTGGAACACTGGAGCGTCAGGTGGTGCAGGGTCGTCAGACAGCAGCTGGTTACGTGCAGATGTTGCAGCGGGTATACCTCATAACCGAGGGCCCTCGTCTGTGTGGTAACAGCTGGGTTTTTCAACAGGACAAAGCTGCAGTTCACAGTACTCGCTTGATGAAGGACTTCTTCCGGGAGAATAACATCACTCTTTTGGACCATCCTGCATGTTCCACTGATTTACATCCTATAGCGAACATTTGGGGATGGATGGCAAGGGACGTTTATAAAAATGGCCATCAGTTCCAGACAGTTGATGCTCTTCATGAAGCCATCTTCACCACTTGGAGCAATTTTCCCACTAGTTTCCTGGAAACACTCGCATCAAGCATGCCCAAACCAATTTTTGAAGTGATTAACAAGTCTTACCGTCCTACCAAGAACATTTTTTGTTCTGGTTTGGAGAGTTTTAATCATTTGTTTGAGCGATGGTCTTAAACTTTTGATAAACAACCTTTTTCAGTTAAATTTTTGTCACACTCCCCCTTCTTGCTTATGTATATTGTAGCTCTACTTAAAACCTCATTATGATCCAAATTTGCAAAAGGTCAATTCTAGCAATTTTTTAATTGGTCTTAAGATTTTGATTAGGTCTGTATATCTATCCATGCATCCATTCATCCATTTATCCATCCTTCATGCATGCATCCATCCGTTCATGAACTCATCCATCCATAGATCCATGCATGCATTTTCTACAGTGCTTGTGCTGATAGATAGATAGATAGATAGATAGATAGATAGATAGATAGATAGATAGATAGATAGATAGATAGATAGATAGATAGATAGATAGATAGATAGACAGTGATAGTAATCCGCCACTGAAACTGTTCTTATGTTGGGAGAGAATGCTGTTCACTGGATGATGATGGTTGTCCAGGATGGAAAGAAGCCTCCTCAGTGTCCATTGTTCTGCCTCAGATGCAGGTGGTTTCCTTCGCAGCAATTGACAAAGTCCTGGATCAGTTTTCATGCCAGGATGTCCTTGCTAAGACATCTTGTCTATCCGTTGATGATGGATGATGTACACCTAAACCAGCACTGACCTGCCTGTCTCTCACGTCCTCCCACCTCAGTTTAGGCTTGTGGTGGTTCTCCAAACGCTGTGATGTTGTGGCACCACGCAGTCCTAAAAAAACCAAAAAGTAAACAAGGCCAATTCCTAACCCCCAGGGAGTAATTAACCCCTTGCTCTCTTTCTGCCAGTGGAGGTTCTCATCTGTGCTCCTTTTCTCCTGTCAGCTGTGATGTCTCCCAGGAAGCATTTGTGTGGGGAATGAGTGGGTAGCAGAGCCCAGATGAAACCAATGGAACTCCCCCACAAGCTGCTTCGACAGATAGACGGGATGAGGCTCGCTGAAGATGATTTACATTTTCCCGGGCGGGAAGGTGTCAAGCTGCCAATCAGTTCAAGACAAGAAGGCAGCAGTTGTGTTTTGCAGGTTTTCTGCGTCCAATCACCTGATTATGAAACTAGAACGAGCTGAGATAACGTCTGCAACAACTTCAAACTATCTCCAGGTCCATTTGTAACATTGACACTAAACTACTCAGTCTGTGTGCATAGAAAAAAAGTAGGAATGATTGACATGCCAACCTTTCACTATTGCCATGCATAGTCACGTTGTGTGTTTATGCTTTCTCATATTTCATTCATTCATTTGCTGTCATTCATTTCCATTTCTGTCACTAACTTCCCCACGACTCATTCTCCTTGCTAGAGGCTTGCGTAATGTTCAAGTGTGGATAATACGCATGCAGTAGGCCTGTCATGACAACAAATTTTGCCGGATGATAATTGTCCTTGCCGCACGGTGGCTGAGTGGGTAGCACATTGGCCACACAGTCAGGAGATCTGGAAGACCTGGGTTCAAATCTCCGTTGGGCATCTCTGTGTGGAATTTGCATGTTCTCCCTGTGCGAGCGTGGGTTTTCTCCCGGTACTCCGGTTTTCTCCCACATTCCAAAAACATGCATGTTGGGTTTATTGGCGACTCTAAATTGTCCATTAGAGTATAATTGTGAGTGTGAATGTTTGTGTGTCTGCCCTGCGATTGACTGGCCAACAGTTCAGGGTGTACCCAAAAGTCAGCTAGGATAGGCTCCAGCATACCCGCGACCCTAATGAGGATAAGCGGCATAGAAAATGGATGGATGGTTGGATGTATGTACTGTACATATTGTATATACTGTATGTACTGTATGTATGTACATATTGTATGTATTGTACTGTATGTACTATATATATGGTATGCATTGTATGTACAGTATTGTATGCATTGTACCATATGTATTGTATGTACTGTGTGTAGTGTATGCACATAATGCATTGTACACACTGTACACATATTGTATGTATTTGTACGTACTGTACATATTGTATGTACTGTTTTACATGAATGATGGCCAAAGACACTACTTCTGTTATTGCTACTGAAGTTATCGTCATGCATGATTATATGATGTTATGATGATATGACATGTCATGGATGGAGTTCACCTTTCCAGACAGCATCATCATCATCATCATTTGAAGGCATCCAGTAGAAGAATGAAATGAACTTCCTGTTTGTGTAGGATGTAATTAGCGGCGTCGGCTGCCATGGCGGCTCCTTTGTGCTGATGAATTGCCATGGGAGCGTCGGGGAGAGACGAGCGCTCTGTGTGTGCGTGTGTGTAGAACTACAGAGGCCCCTGAAATGGATATGAAATAATGCAGGGGCCCGGCTCTGTCTTTGTGTTTCAGGTGCAGATGTGTCAAGGCCATGAGCGGAATACTGAAGAGGAAATTTGAGGAGGTGGAAGCCTCCTCCTCCCCATGCTCTTCCTTGAGGGAGTCTGATGATGAAGTATCTTGCAGCGAGAGCGGGAACAGCAGCGACAGCGTCAACCCATCCGCCTTGGGTTCTTTTACCCGTGAGTGTTGTTCATGTGCACTGTGGAATGTTGTGTCTATGGATGTCCCATTTTGGCTTTTTCCCCATAACCCTATATGCCAATATTGTTCACCTCTCATCTGTACTTACAGTAATGTTCAAAATAATACCAGTCCAATGTGACTAACCAGATTAATCACTATTATTAGGATATTTTTATTGTGACATGGCAAACAAGTTACCAGTAGTAAGCCACTTTGTTACCATCAATGTGAGATCCTCGCTAAATACAAAATGCTCAGGTTTGACAATTTAATTTTACTCAAAATCATTAATAACATGGCTTCCCCTCCTTTGAAAAAGTTTATCAAACTTTGTTCGGAACGTAACATTCGAACTACAAGGTCGACAGAAAAACAAAATTGTGCAAACCCGAAAAGATTCTTGGCATTTGCACAGTCTGCTTTTTCATATCAAACTTTTAGACAGTGGAATTTGCGTCCAGGCCATTTGAAACTGTCTGTAGATTTAAATAAATGATTGATATTAATTAATAGATAATTTTAGTAATCAGTTGAAAAAAATATATTTTAGAAAATCAGTGGTGTCAGAGTTATTTTTAGATTATTGTGATTTTGCTACTAAATGTTTATGTGTAGGTATGTGTATCTATAATTGTATGTGTATGTGTGTATGTATATATGTGGGTATGTTTGTGTGTGTATGTATATGTATACATGTATGCAATTTTATTTATTTATTATTATTGTATTTGATTTTATTTGTTTCTCTTTTAATGAAATAACAGTGTTGAATGTCCTGATGTTAAGGTTAAAGATAATTTAGTTTTGATGTGTTTATTAGGAAATGTATTTTAATGTTTTCTCTTGTCAAGGGACTGCAGAAGGAAAGTAGCAGTAGTTAAATCTGGTGCAGGTCATCTTTTCTGTGAAAGATGGTCCATTTCAAATAACCAATAAACTAAACTAAAGTAGGTGCAGTAGATTCTCAGAAAAATAACAAGACCCAGCATTCATGCACACACACGCTCTTAAGGCTGCATTTGGGCAACTGGTTGAAAGGGGCGTGTTAAAAAAAATAACATACTGTGGCTATATACTGTGGCATAAATTCAGAGTTTGGGGGTCATCTCACAAACTGTCTGCGGGCCTTGGACCCAAAAAGAACAATTTTACTCTCATCAGTCCACAAAATGTTACTCAATTTTTTCTTTAGGCCAGTTGATGTGTGCTTTGGCAAATTGTAACCTCTTCTGCACTTTGCAGGGGATTCTTGTAAATAGATTAGCTTTACCCAGACTTCTTCTGTCACAGTAGTTATAGGTAAATCCAGACTGTCTTCAATCATCTTGGAGCTGATCACTGGCTCAGCCAGAATTCTGTTCTGGTTATTCTTCCATCCATTTTGATAGTTTTCTGCATAACGTTAGTTAAGATTGTTACTAGATACCCACCCTTTCCTTAACGCAGTTTGATGAGGTCATCATTTGTGCGTTGGAAAATACGGGAGCCCATAGGCCTATATACAGCATTTTTTTTAAATTGGTCTTCTGTAAAGGTAAAAAACTCAATATCGATATTGCCCTATACAGTATTACATTTTTATGCCAATTTTCAACCAATATTATTGTACATCATTAATTGTGTTTTTTCTATAAGTATATAAAATTATACAAACCCAGCGAGAAAAAGAGGCTGTATGACTGACAAAAAAGCTCACTCCGTTCATGCCATTGATCTGTGGAACAAACGCACCCCTAGGTGCAGAAAGCAATGCACAGAGTGAACCCTTTTCCTACCTGGAAAACAGACACGCATGAACATGGCAGTATATAGATTATTAATTTCAATTTATTGTACTGTGATTAAATCATATTTATATCGTCCCAGAAACCTGAAAAAACATGCAAGTCAGTTATCTGATTTATACCTAGCATGTCTTTTGTTTTCTTTATATATGTCTACTATATTGTGTAGTATGAGTGTAAAGGTGACTATAAGGGTGTTATTGCATGTCTTGAGGGCTCTAATTATGTTAAAAAGGAACAGTAATCTTTCATTTATGGCAGTTAATTGTTTCCAGACCCATATTTTCATTGTTATGGTAAAGAAAACCTTCTAAATATGCCTTTTAACATTATTACAGCCCTTAAGACATGAAATAACACCCCTATAGTCACATTTACACTTCTATTACCCAATGTAGAAGATTTTTTTCTGGACAGCATACTTCCTTATGACTTTAAATGGCCCCGTACTTGTATTAGCCAATACAGTAGACAGAATAAGAGTATATAAGCCATTTAAGATGTGAATAAAACTCCTGCTGGAGCAGTGCCACAGTAAATGTCTTCTCTTAGTGAGGACTTTAGTGCCTGTCTCGCTGAATAATGACACCTAATGGCCATTGTAGAATGCTACATTTATAATTACAATGCTTCTTCTACCATGTATTTGTATTTTACTTAATTTATCATGTGGACATTTTAATGCATGGAAATGCTTTATTTACGCCGAGAATACGTAAAAAAAAAATATGATGAAAGTAGTGTTATCATATCACTTTTCCCCAAAAATTGCAACTTTCTTTTTTGATTAGTTTGTTTGTCATAATATTACACAAAAACATTTTAGTATTATATATTATATTAATGTTTATTAATACACTAAAAATGTATTTTTAATTTGTTTTGCTATAGTCAAAACAATAATGCATATTTGTGTTTTTATTATTACAGTAATAAAAACATAACTAACATAAAACTAACATAAAATACAATACAAATATTTTTAGCCATTTTATTAATGAAAATTAACAAATTAAACAAATAAATAGTAATATATGTATTTTTTTCAACATAATATTCTGACAAACAAATAAAACAATCTTGGAAAAGTAGGTTAGGAAAGAGTACCGTAACCAAGTAAAAATATTATGAGAATAACATTCTCATAATAACAACATTTCTCAACAATATTCTCAACAATAACAAAAAATATAGAAGAACAATGTTGAAATATTTGTTTTAAAATTTTAAAAAGAGCAAAAAAGAGCAGGATAGTGACTTTCATTTGTCACTACCCTGCTGGAAAAACGTTTCTGTGATAAACCGAGCTGCTGTATTCCTATTTATTATCCTGGAGAATAAAAGCAAACGTAATCTGTTTTAAATAAATTATTTACACTCTGCTGTGGGCCTCTTTCCCCATCCTTAGAGCGCTGCCCGGAAGGTAGAAGACATGATAAAACATCCTGATGTGTTTTCATTTTAGCCAATGAAAGATATGAGCGAGGCTTTCAAAGTCTTTTCTAGAAAAAAATGGAGATGAGGCCGTGTAACCTGACTTTCTCCTCTGCAGCCGGCTCCATCCTGAAGCGGGAGAAGCGTGTTTGCACGCGGAGGGTGCACTTTGAGAAGGTGACGGTGTACTACTTCAGCCGCCGCCAGGGATTCACCAGTGTGCCCAGCCAGGGCGGCAGCACGCTAGGCATGTCTAGCAGGCACAGCTGGGTTAAGCAGTACTCGCTCGGGGAGTTTGCCATGGAGCAGGAGAGGCTCCACAGAGACATGCTGAGAGACCACCTCAAGGAGGAGAAACTCAACTCCATCAAGCTCAAGGTAGACTCACCTTTCCTACCATTTCATTTTTTCATACAGCCGAAGTACAGTAGTCCCTCGTTTATGGCGGCTAATTGGTTGCAGACCCCACCCCGATAATTGCAAAAAAGTTCAGTATTAATTAATGCAATATTTTTATAGTCATGTCATAGAAAACCTGTTTATAATCTTCTGAATACGTATTTTTAACATTATTAGATCCCTCTAGGTGTGAAATAACAATCCTATTATCACCCTTACACTCATATTACCCAATATCGTAGACATAAGAGAAAATAAGATGTAGAAAACTAGTTTAAAACCTTCCAAATACGCTTTTTAACAATATTAGAGCCCTCTGGATGTGAAATAATTGTGAGGAAAACAACACAACTTCAGCAGTAACTGAGGCTCTTTAACAGGAAGAGGATGAATAAAAACAACTTTTCTGTTATGAGTTTGATTGCCGTGTTGCGGGCACTGTTTGGAAACAAGGTATATAAACAAACATTCACAAAATCTTTGTGTCTTCTTCCCGGCTTATCCATGTTGTGTTCTGCCAAATTGCGCCGAAGTGAGCGCATGTGTAAAATAAAGCAGCCGAAAGCCGACTTGTTAAAACACAATCATAGGTATATTTTGCATATTTGAAAATTACAACAAAGCGTTAAACCAAAAACAATTCATTTCAAGTCAATTAGCTCAAGTCCGATTTAAGTCTAAAGTCAAGAACATCATGTCAAAGTCAATTCCAGTCGTTTTTGGAACACTTGTCAAGCAAGTCACATGTTCTAAAAATTGTGACTCGAGTCAAATCACGTGACTCCCATCTCTGTATAGTAGACATAAGAGAAAATAAGATGTGGAAAACCTGTTTAAAGCCTTCTAAATACACATTTTAACAATATTAGAGCCCTCTAAAAATGAAATAACATCCCTATAGTCACCCTTACGCTCCTATTACCCAATATAGTAGACATAAGAGAAAATAAGATGTAGGAAAACCTGTTTAAATCCTTCTAAATATGCATTATAATAATATTAGACCCCTCTAAACATGAAATAACATCCCTATAGTCACCCATATGCTCCCATTACCCAATATAGTAGACATAAGAGAAAATAAAAGATTTAGAAAACCTGTTAAAAGCCTTCTAAATACAATAGAACTATTAACAATATTAGAACCCTCTAGACGTGAAATAACACCCCTATAGTTACCCTTACGCCTTTACCTTTTTTGTGGCTGTCTCACAGAACACTGACACCTAGTGTCCAACGTAGAATACTACATTCACAATTACAATGCTTCATCTGCCTTGTATTTGTATTTTACTTCATTTAGTTAAATCATTTAGCTATATTTATGCTTGAAAAGGCTTCATTTAGGCCAAGAGTAAGTACAATTTGCTTAAATGTGCATATTTTCTTTTACAAATAATAGGCCGTATTGAACCAACAGTGACCAATTATTCTTGTATTTATTATTTGACAAACAGCGATAGAGTGAGTAAGCAATATTCAAACCGTGATGTAGCGAGGGCGGCCGGTGTATTGCGTGATATGCATTTCAACTGTAATACCTAACTTGACCACTAGGTGTACTCATAACCTCAGTGAGCAATGAATAGTAAATACTGTAGATGGATACATTTTTAGTTTTGGAGTTGTGATACGATACTGTACATTTTCCAGCATGTGTGCGTGGTTTATTTGTTCAGAGAACACACACAAAACAATGAACAACAATATCTGCCTCCTTTCTTCCTCCTAATAAGCACAGTGTGCCCTGAGGCGTTCAAGAGCATTGAGTGTTTTTGAGTGTTAGGTAAATCTGCGCTTTTTTAATTGATTGCCAAGGAAGATGAGAAACACGATTGATTTAAAGAAGGAAGAAGGAAGAGTGCGTTCGTTTCAATAGAATTGGAATTTAAAGTTTCCTAGATAGCACAGGTTGCAGGGGGAACGGTTTAAGGGAGACACATAACAGGAAGTGATTGGGGACTGTAAAAAATACAATCTGAAAGATTTTGGATGTAGATTGATGATTGATTTAGTAGAATACAAATATAATACTAGCATACAATCCAAGATGATTTTGCTTTCTTTTTGAAGTTGACCAAGAATGGCACCGTTGACTCCGAGGAGGCCAGCACGCTGACGGCAGAGGACATTTCCGATGACGACATTGACGTGGACAACACAGAGGTAGATGAGTACTTCTTCCTGCAGCCGCTCACCACCAAAAAGAGGCGGGCCCTGCTCCGCTCCTCGGGCGTCAAGAAGATCGACGTGGAGGAGAAGCATGAACTTCGGGCCATTAGAATGTCCCGGGAGGACTGTGGGTGTGATTGCAGAGTCTTCTGTGAGCCCGAGACTTGCGCCTGCAGCAATGCAGGGATCAAGTGCCAGGTGAGTCCTTGATGTTTTTGGGCATCTTTAGCCCAAAACATTGGCATCTTTTGCCCAAAACATTGGCATATTTGGCCCAAACAATAATGTTTGGGCCAAATATGCGATGGTGAGGAGGCTGACAGGAAGTGCTTTGTGTGCCTTCAGGTGGACCGCATGTCTTTCCCATGTGGCTGTAGCAAGGAGGGCTGCAGCAACTCCAGTGGCAGAGTGGAGTTTAATCCCATCCGCGTTCGGACGCACTTCTTGCACACCATCATGAAGCTGGAACTGGAGAAGAGTCGCGAGCAGGAGCAAGCTTCCCCCGCTAACGGTTACCACGGCAATGACACCGTTGCCACTAACCATCTGGTTCCGTCTCAGCACAGGCTGGACTTCACGCTGCCGGACGCTGTTCCCCAAAGTGCCGGTGTGCACCTGCAGACCCCGGACGAGATGGAGGCGCCTCTGGAGGAGGACGAGGAGGAAGATGATGAGGACGAGGATGAGGAGGATGAGGAGGAAGAGGAGAATGAGGATGAGGAGGACAGTAGCAGCGTTTTCAGTGGCATTTCGGACTCCAGCACTCAGAGTTTAGCCAACAGCGACTCAGAGGAGGATGAGGATGAGGATGAGGATGAAGACGAGGAGAGGTCAGACAGCTTGGATGCGATGGTGGCGCCATGCCACACGGAGGCGCCCTTGGCGTCCGTGTTGTGTTACGACAACCACGTGAACGGAAGCACTTATTTAATCAACTCCTCCTCCGCTGAGTACTATCAGCTGGGGACTTCTATCCCCGCCCCAAATGGCCAAATCAGCCAATCAGGCGAGCCCTATGGCAACACCCAAACCCAGCAGGGCGTATTCCCCAAGCAGGAACAATACTCAACACATTGTAATCTGAGTACTAGTGTGTCCCATTACACCACACCTGAGCAGAGCAAGCCGTCCCAAGCGGACTTTGTGGACCTGCCCCAGAACCAGACGCAGTTTCACAACTACCTGAATAATAACGTTCCCTTAAGCTCCCGCAGCTTGTGTGCAAGTGCCGAGCCGCCGCCGCAGCCCAACGTCAACGCACATCCCGACCTCAACTTGCTAGCCAGCAGTACCAAGAACCTGTCCCTACCCGCCCTGTGAAGAGACACCAGATCGCATCCGCAACAATTCCAACCCACTCTGGTTTTTCATTCTTGGCCTTTTGCTTCGTCTCACCTTAAAAAAAAAAGAACAATGACGTCACGCCTTCTATCATCGGATCAATCGTACGGATCAATACATCTTGGGAACTTATTGTACTCTACATGAACTTTTCTATGTCTACGTGTCAGATGTGTGCAAAAAGAAGTCATGTTGCTTAGAAATTGTGTGTATACGTAAATATATTGTCAAAGTTTTGATAACACGCATGCTCTTTCTGGGAATTGCAGGGGAACAAAATGCTATTATTTTATAGGAGAGAAAAAAATGTACATTGCGCTTGTTTTTGCTGACTATTCTATGCTTTTATGATTTGAAAAGCATGAGAAAGCCTGACATTGTATGTTCGGAGTAGCAGAAAAGGTCAGATTGTACCCAAAAGCCGTCTAAAGGCACGCTCATCTTTTATCATCGCAGGTGGTCCTCGGATTCAGATGGAGTTCCTTTCTAGGTTGGGTTGTTGTGGGGTTTTAGTCGTTAGCTAAATGAAAGCTACATGAAGGACGTATCAAATACACTCGGAAAACAATGAAATACAAGAATGACATGAAAAAGTCTCCTTGTAAAAGCACACCGAATCCACGCATTCAATCATCTTTATTAGGGGTGCTCGATAATTATCATGCCCATAAGAAGGAATTATGCCATCTTACCAATGAATTTGGTAACAGTAAAAATACCCAAAACTTAAAAAAATGCTCCAATTAAAACATTCGTATGTTTGGCCAAAAGCATTGCCATTTAGGCAAAATACATCGACAAAAACATTTGCACATTCGGCCAAAAACATCAGCATCTTAGGCCAAAAACATCAGCATCTTAGGCCAAAAACATTGGTGTTTTAAAACATTAGCATTTATAGCCAAAAACATTAGCATTGTTGGCCAAGAACATTGGTATGTTTGGCCAACATTCCATTCCATTCCATTTTCCTCTCCTCATCCGAGTCCAGGTCGCTGGGGCAGCAGTTTCCGTAGGGAAGTCCAGACTTCCCGGTCTCCGGCGAACTCCTCCAGCTCCACCGGGTGGACACCAAGGCGTTTCCAGGCCAGCTGTGAGACATAGTCCCTCCAGCGTGTCCTATGTCTTCCCGGGCGCCTTCTCCCGAATGGGCATGCCCGAAAGACCTCACCAGGGAGGCGCCCGGGAGGCATCCAGACTAGATGCCCGAGCCACCTCAACTGGCTCCTCTCGATGTGAAGGAGCAGCGGCTCTACTCTGAGCTCCTCCCGGATGGCCGAGCTCCTCACCCTATCTCTTAGGGTGAGTCCAGCCACCCTACGGAGGAAACTCATTTCCGCCGCTTGTATCCGCGATCTCGTTCTTTCGGTCATGA
>QODF01000184.1:856746-883800 GCA_024372805.1 Oostethus manadensis
TAAAACACTGGGAGCTTCGGCCAAAACATTGGTGAGTTTGGCAACATCGTTGGCCACAGAAATGAGCATTTATGGTTCCCAGTTACAGTGCAGCTTTCCATGCTCTGGTTCTCCTGATAGTAGTGGTGTGGTAGTAGTAATGATATTTGATTAGGACAAATCAACAGGTGCACTTGGTCAAAGAGTCCTTACCTCCAGGTGTGCACAAACTACACTTCAACCTGAATAAAAGAAGTTATCAGTTGCTGGTCTTGAAAAGCAGAAAGTTATCGGTGTTGGTATAAAAACATATTGTGCATCTCTAATCTTTGTCCTTAATGATCGTCGTCACAGCCGAGCAGCCGATATCACTTCCATGGTGATGACTTTCCTTTTCTTTGGCACATTGCTGCTACGAGGACGTGAGGAAGTGTGCAAAGTGAACTACTAAGCGATGTTATTCTTCCCCGGTGTGGCTGAGCACGGTATTCTCGTGTGTGCGCTGCAACTGCTCATCCAGCGAAATGGTTTCGTATTTCTTAATGGGAGCGCGTTGGTAAGCATGGAACGCGGCAAGCGGAGGACCCCCTGTACTTGAAAGGTGTAAAAGTAAACGAGATACGTGTTTCTACAATACAGGGATAAAACATAGGAAAGAGCACTTTGAAATGTCTGCAAAAGCTCAGATTGAAACGTAAAACGTGGTTATGGAAATTGGTGTGACCAAGCACTTGCTGATTGCGGGTTGTTGTGCTTTGAAAAGAGAAAGCTAACATGTTGCGTGCAATAGCCGCTGTAGGCTTAGCCAACAATTCTGTTGATGTTTGCTGTGACTGACATGAGAAGGATGACAATCACAGACTGACAGGAATGAATGAGAAGTTAGCCAATGTGAGCAAAGGCGAATGGAATTTGCACTTCTTAAAGTCACTCAAGAACAGTTTTGCATCATTGCCGTCCTACTGGGCTTGGACCTTGGGGGTGTGCGTGTGTTTTCAGGCCAAGCCCTTCTCGTGCAGATTTCTTTTGCCAAAGCTTCCACGTGATGGCAGAGACTCTGCTGACCTTGCGTCTTTTATTTTCCAGTATTTATGATGAATGACATATGGAAACGTGTATTTATTGTGCTAAGTCGATAGTTGATATCTTAAACATTTTCAAATGCCGATTGTGAGTTGTAAAGCTTCATGTGCCTGGATTTTCATTTGGGATATTTTAGATTTTGTGAAAAGCAAATGTTTTGCACAGTGTGATACATTTGGTGTGTTTGCTTTTTAACCATAGACGGAAATCTGCTTGCTTTATTTTCTACATGCTTTTGAAATAAATGTCATTTGGTCTTCATCTTGATGTCAATGCGAAGGTGACTCGCCCAATGGCGGCCAAAGGCGCCCTCTAGCAACCACTGCCGGGACTGCGAGTAAATGCTCCTGAAAATCCAAATTAAACCACTCATGTTCTCAAACCCATGCTGAGTAAAATCCGGGCTGCAAATTCACCTAATGTGCCTGGTGATTTTTTTAAAGTAGTGTAGTTGTGCATACAGAACACATGACATTTCATTCATTTGGAATGAAAAATATATTTCATTAAAAAAAAAAAACATTCATTTTCTATACCGCTTGTCCTCATTAGGGCCATGGGTATGCTGGAGCCTATCCCAGCTGACTTTGGGCGAGAGGCGGGGTACACCCTGGACTGGTCCCCAGCCAATCGCAGGGCACATATAGACAAACAAAGACAAACAACCATTCACACTCACATTCATACCTATGGACAATTCGAACCCTGAACATACCCAACAAAATCTCCCTGAATGTTCAAAAATTAATTCAATGCCAGTGTAGCTAAATAATGTTGCCAAGATGATTTATGCTATTGCGGAGGTCTGCACGGATGCAGCTCATATGAATTCATAAACTACAATATGTATATAATTTAATCGAAAATTTATTTATATGATTAATAAATTGTAATAAATAAATATAATCGTAATTAGGTTATTAATGCATTTATTTGAATTTATTTATTTCACATTTTAATTTATATAGATTGCAGACTTTCCCGGGCCCATTTGATCTCCGGACCTTCCTTCACTCCCACGGAGTACCTGGCCTCATGTGGCAGGAGTTTTCGGCCGAGATAAAAGATAGGTTTCTCCTGGCCTCGGTCTCCTTGAGCGAAGACAGCACCAAGCCTGGCTGCTGAGGAGTGCACTTAGACCAGGAAGTCCGGGTAGATGCAGGTTTATAATGTTTATCACACACTTCAGCCCAAGAAGGATCTCACCTCGTTTTTGGTCTGAGGGAGAGGACATTTCAGAATGGCTTCCACTTTGTCCACTAGTGGCCAAACCTGCCCTCTTCCAAACCGGTATCCAAGGTACCGGGTCTCCCCCTGTGCCCATTCACATTAGTTGCTGTTTAAGGAGAGACCAGCTGCCTGAATCCTGCCCAGAACTTGCTTCAGGTGCTTGATGAGTTCCTCCCAAGTCCCGCTGAAAATCACCACACTCACAGTCTTGAAGAACTTTGTCCATGAGTCTCAGGTGGCAGGTGCTGCAGTCCAAAAGGCAAGACTGTGAATTGAAAAAGCCCTGCAAGAGTTCGGAATGCGGTATAAGGACGACTGGATGGTTCCAGAGGCACCCGCCAGTGACCCTTGCAGAGGTCCAGCATCGCTGCTGATCCAATCCTCTCCAGTAGTTTGTCAATGCGTGGCATTGGGGTATGCATCAAATTCTGAGTTAGATAGGGAGTTGAAGCAAATGTGGAGGGACCCATACATCTTGGGAAGCACCATTCAGAATCTGATGGTTCCTAGCTCCAGCAGGTCAGGATGGGATAAAAGGTCTCGGTGATCACAGCAACACCTGGGTCTTCTGCTTCTTCCAGGTGAATGTCCCACACCATCAACAAAACAGGAGTTGGAGAAGGGGCCGGTCCAGAAACCAGGTATGGAGCTTGACATTTCTTCCACAGAGAACCTCGTATGTGACAGAGCTCAGGAACCGTATAAGGACCTTTCCACTTTCCCAGCAACGTACCGCTGGAGGGGGAAAGTAGAAGGAGAACTTTTTCCCTGGCTGGAAGTTGCGGTGCTTTTTGGTCATGCTGCAATTTTTGTTTCTTCTGGGCCTCCTGCAGGTTTTCTCTAGCCTCCTCCTGATACCTGACTAACCTCTCTCTCATCTGGAGCACATACTGCACCACTCCCCGATCACTGCTCTGGGTTGTTGAGGTTTCCTAGCTCTTCCTCAGTAGCTCTAGTAGGCCTTGGACATCCCAGCCATACAAAAGTTCAAAAGGTGAGAATCCTGTTGAGGCTTGGCGGACTTCATGGTAAGCAAAGCGTAGAAATGGAAGCCATCAGTCTTTTCATGTATCATCCACAAACTTCTGTAACCTTCTCTTCAGAGTTTGGTTGAACCTTTCTACCAGTCCGTACGTTTGAGGACGATAAGGTGTGGTCTTGATGGAGATGCTTATGAAACAACTGCATCAGTTTGGAGGTCAAGTGTGTACCCTGGTCAGTCAGCACCTCATTCAGGAGACCCACTCTTGAGAATAGTTGCACCAGTGCATGGAGGACAGCAGGAGCAGTGATCCCGCAAAGTGGGAAGACTTTGGGAAATCTGGTGTCCAAAATCGCACACAAGAAGGAAATACTGGTTCCTTCACCAATGGACCCATCGCTGTTGCGCATCAATGTTGATGTTGAATGTTGGGGTTGTTGTAATGGCCCCGTTCTAGTCCAGGTGGATCTTCCCTGGGCAAGGAAGGCACCTCCCATGGCAAAGTTTGATGTGGTGTTGGCAGGCCCATCCTGGGACATGGGGGGTCTTCCGGGTCCTGGAACGAATTAGCCAATTTACATGTTAAATGTTGCTCGGGCTACAAAAAATTAATTATTAATTTATTCCATTTTATTCCATATTTGACCCTGTTCGTCTGAAACGGTTCGTGTCGTCTAGCGCTGACAGAATGCATCTACATTTCAGTGACTCTCAGTTGAAAATGTTTGTTTTCTGAATGTTAAGTGTTTTACTCAACTGTAATACTTAAATAAAAGCAGCCCACTTTTAGAAGCTCCCCAGGGCAACAAAATGGATTTGTCAAAGCGTCGATGCGCACGTTTTGTTATTATTGAGCGACACAGTATCTGCATCGATAAAGTTGGGTAATGTGCCGCGCATCTACCCATCACTGGTACCTACGATATTATATCCTGAACATTAACTTCATTCCTACCCTAATTTCCAGTCTCCAACTTTGTCAAAGTTTTCCTTCTGCCGATTCGGTAAGCGGGAATTACCCAGAACTCCTCTTCTTCTTCTTTTATTCTGGTATTCTGAAGAAGCAGTAGTTGGCCTTCCTTCCAGTACAATTACATTTGGCATAGTTACAACCAGTGTGGGTATCTCAGGCCTCTCTTAAAACAGATTTAACTCCACTCACAGCAGATGAGTATAACATCAAAGAAGAAACAGTTCTTGTGCTTGCTCCTTAGCGTCAAGATACAGGCAAGTCTCAGGGTCAAAGGTCATTCCGATGATGAAAATGCTTTATCTTGCACTAAAGCGTAATGCTTCAACCTTGCACACGCAGACAGGCACACATCTACATGAACACCTGAAGCGTCGACTCACAGACACCGCTTCCAATCTGGAGTCATTAAGTGTGTTCACCCTGGCAACACTCCTAGACCACAGATTTAAATCACTCGGATTCCACAGTTCCTCAAAGTGCAACGAGGCCATCAATAGACTGCGGTCAAAATGCGACGCACACATGAGCCCCAGCCAGGATCATCTTCACAACAGCCGTCTGCACCACTTCAGGCATGTTATTCAGCATTATTTGTATGGAAATCATGTATTAAAATACCAATTTTTGTTTTTTAAATAACCTTTGGCAACATCTGGACATTGAAGTGGGGAGGCAGACAGACAATGCCACAGCAGGTGCCATCCAGGAGGCGAAGAAAAACCTGGTAGAGGGAAATCTTCTAGGTCTCAGGATCCTACAAAATACTGGGACAACCAAAAGAAACAATATCCAACTTTCCTTGGAATTTGTCTGTACTCCGGTCTCATCTGTGCCATGTAAGCGGGTGTTTTCCACAGGTGGAGAAATTGTTTCAAAAAACAGTAAATTAAAATCCAAATCAAGGGATGTTCTCCATCTTTGCTTTTTCTTGATTCCTTTTGCGTGACTTCTTAAAATGTCTTCTTTAGTGTGCATGTGAGCTTGGTCTAAACGACTACCACTTTGAATATCTGCAAACTTCTTAAATCAGCCTTTTCTTTGTTTGTAATAGCAATGTAATTTCCATTAACAAGTACTGGTATTTTGTTATTTGGTTTCTTCCCCATCATCTTCCTAACCATTGCCCACACACATCTTAGTTTTACCTCAGCTCCAATAGTCGAACAAAATGTTCTCTACGCCGTCCTCTTTGCAAGGTGATTGCTAATGCTCTCGTTATTTGGTATTGTATTATACTGTCTTGATTACAGTGCTTCCTCAAGTTTCTGAAAGCTTGATTTATTTCCTTTATGGCGCCATGGCACCACCTTCTTATACCCCCCGATTTATTTCTGGGAATCCATTGGAATGCAGCATTAATTATCATATTTCTAAAAGCTCATGTGCAGTTTTCTACATCTCCACACAACGCCAACTTCTCACAGGCCTCCAAACAATGTTCTTGAAACTTTCCCTATTATGTCTTTGCAAAGCATCATCTGTCAACTATTGTGTAGTTTTCCTCTACATATACTTAAAAGTTGACAAAACATAAAGTAGGGACATGGTCACTGCCCATGTTCCATTCCATTTTCCTCCGCTTATCCCGGGTCCGAGACTCGGGGGCAGCAGTTTCAGTAGGGAAGTCCAGACTTACCGGTCTCCAGCGACCTCTTCCAGCTCCACCGGGTGGACACAAAGGCATTTCCAGGCCAGCTGCGAGACATATCTAGCTATCCAGTCCCCCCAGCATGTCCTAGGTCTTCTCTGGGGTCTTCTTCCAGCTGGGCATGCCCAGAACATCTCATCAGGGAGGCGCCCGGGTGACATCCGGACTAGATGCCCGAGCCACTTCAACAGGCTCCTCTCGATGTGAAGGAGCAGCGGCTCTACTCTGAGCTCCTCCCGGATGGCCGAGCTCCTCACCCTATCTCTTAGGTGAGTCCAGCCACCCTACGGGGGAAACTCATTTCCACCGCTTGTATCCGCGATCTCGTTCTTTCGGTCATGACCATAGGTGCTGGTGGGAGTGGGTGTACATCGATCGGTAAACAGAGAGCTTTGCCTTCTGACTCAGCTCTCTTCACCACAGCGGTCCGGTACAACGACCGCATTACTGCAGACGCTGCACCGATCTGTCTGTCGACCTCACGCTCCAACCGTCCCTCACTCGTGAACAAGACCCCGAGATACTTGAACTCCCCCGCTGGGGCAAGACCTCACTCCCAACCCGGAGGGCACAACCCGCCCGTTTCTGACTGAGAACCATGGCCTCAGAATTGGAGGTGCTGTGTCATTGTATTTTTATTTCACTTTTTTAGACAACAACATGGTTCCCTTTCTCTTTGTCTTTGTGAAAAAAGTGGTGGGTCTCCAAAGTCTGTCTTGTGGACAGTTATGGTATTCACTATTTCTTCATGCTTTACTTTTTTAACAGCATCTGCATACGACACTTTATTGGACATTTTGTATTTCATGATCTCTCTGGCTTGCTTTTGAACTGGGCATCCTCCATGTGCAGCACTGTGTTCCCCACCACAAATACCGCAAACACGTTTTGCTTCTTTGTCATATTTGCCATGGTCATGCTCCTCTGCAAATATAGCACATCTTAGCTTTCCCTTGGATTGTGTTCTTTGGCATGTATAGCATCTTAGGGGAGCTGGAACAAATTCTCTGAGAAACCCCAAAGTTACTCGTTTGGGCATAGTGTCTTTAAACTCCCTGCCACCTAGTGTCCAAACACAGACACCGCATGCGGCCAACTGCAGAATTTTTGAGATTGTGATGTATGATCAAGTATCAGTCATGTCTTCATGCATGATTTAAGAGTTTTTTTCATCAGTGATGAAGTTGTAAGGGATAACAAAAGTAACAAATAAGCATTCTTACGCTGCAGCTAATTACGTAAACAAGCAAGATAGTTGAATTCCTTTTCTGCCGGTGGGCCTTGAATACATTATATGATATTTACTGGAACCACCAACAAACATCACACTCGAATCTATGAATCTACGTAACCCACCATTAAAACCCAGAATGCGCGTCATCATTACAAGTGATTAAGATTCATAAACATTCAAATGAGTGCATGGTCTTTGAATTACATAAACGGGCCTCAAATATGTTAATAACATTGAAATGTGTACATAAAAGAGAAAGGGTTTCGCTACCCTTTAAGAATAGTAAATGTCGGTGGAGCCAAAATAGAGTACGTCCCCTTTAAGAGAGCCAATCATCGTCGCGTTAGCAGGGCACGAGCTAAGCTGCCGGCAGGAAAAGTGGAATGAAAAGTGATGAAGGATCCCCAAAACGATACTTACCTGCCGGATGATCCACCGCCGCTGACTTCTGGTCAGTATTATGTCTCATTTTGCATCTGTGTGTGGTAACTGCAGGACGCATGTGTATGTGTGTGAATGTAAATATGGTGTGATGTGCAGAAATGTTTGACAACGAGGGGTTGAAATCCCCAAGATGGACGCGGCGACCTCTTAGTCTCCCAATAAGGCGGCGTTTACATGTTTACAAGTTCGTTCTCGTGGACGCCGGGCAGCTACGTACACTAGGCGGCCTCGACTCCCACTACTACCACGCAGCCGGAAAGGAGGCTCCGCAGGCGGTGGGAGAGGAAGCGGAGGGGTTCGGGCTAGGCTAACATGCCCGCCATTCCGTCCGTCGTGCTGGCCAATGACAACAAAATGGAGCACATACGCCTGCTAAGATCCACTCATCACCCCGGGAGAGCTTCTTGTGTACATTTTCTCTCCAGCTTGACTTAATTAACAGCGACATCCCGCATCTTCCCTGTTTATGCTAACGGCAGCTCACAGGCCAAGAATCTTGACTTGAGCCGGGTGAAAACAGCCATGAAAACGATAGCCGCCATTTTAGGCTTAGTTGCATGGCTGCTGAGATAACATCACGTGATGGACTCGTGCTGGGTAATGTACGGCGTACATAGTAAACTTGATGGCTTATTGTCTTCATGACGTGCACGCAGGTCCGTTTTTTGTAACGCTGCGTTGGATTGAAGCGCTGTGGGGGACACAATGGACCACAAGAGGGCGAGCCAAATACACGGACTTCAGCTGTAGAACCTCCGTGGTGAGTCCAAGTGGACCCGCTTCCCCTTGATGGACTTCGCTGCCGGTGCGGTAGGAACATCCACTTATATCCCTTTCATCTCAACCAAGCTTTGGATTTCCGCCACTGGGTTATTTTTGAACATCGGATCGGAAGTCAAGTAGCCTTTCTGAACTGAAAAAGTGCATCACGTGGTGTGCTCGTTAATAATGTTTACAATGATTTGCTGTGATTCATGCCAACTGTTCTTATAACGGGTTGCTTCTTGAAAGCAAAAAAGGGTTAAGTAAACAAAAAATGTTATTTCCGTAGGAATGACCTTAGCTGTTTAGTAGGAAAAAGTATTCGCAGACCACTGTCATTGATGAAATAACTAAATTTTAATTAATAAATCACTAAATTAATAACTAAAGAGATATTGGGACAATATTCTTTTTCCGGGGTATTTTGTGGTGTTCATTCCACACCTTCCCAGCCTGGATCTGGTCCCGTAGGATTATTAGTATACCAGTGTGTACATCTAGGTTTTAAAAAAGAGGGGGAAAAAAATCAATTCAACAAATATTTCAAGCAGCGAAAGAAATCAAAGAATAATGCTAAAGGTACAACGGTATTTCAGTCCAGGTTTAGAAATCACTTAATTGTGGCTGAATTATCCTGTTTACATCTGACTTGTGTTCTCGTTCCCCACCGTTCTCCGCCAAACGCCTTAGTTCCCCCATATTGTGATGTACATCATAAATAGCCTTGCATGTATTTAATCCATATATTTAGATTTCTTGACCCTCAAACATGACTTAAAGAACATGTTAATGTTAGCATAATAGTGTTTCTTTGTGTCTACCTATGACAATGTTCATGTTAGCAATGCTAGCATGCTAACACCTAGCCTTATAGTGGTGTTTTATATATGTTTATCACGTATACATATGGGTGTATTATACAGTATCTGTGTCTACATATTTAGACTCCTTGACCATGAAAACATACAATGGGAGGGTTTGCATGACTTAAAGAATGTTAACATTAGCACGCTAACACCTAGCTAATAGTGTTAAATAACCATAGGGGCTAAGATAAGTGGGCACATAGCCACGTGTTGATCCATCAGCAACAATACCAGAGGAGCAAAACACCAGCTGCCGGTAGACAGAACAGTTGCTCAAGACTTCAAAGCCCGACACACCAACCTGTGAACGGCCTGGGTTGATCACAAGAAAGCCTACCACTCGATGTCACACACTTGGATCATTAAATGATTGGAGCCGTACAACAACAGGACTCTAAGAGCCTTCATTGCAAACTCAATGAGGTTGTGAAAAACCACCCGAGGCCAGTGGCAAGCCACTTGCGCAGGCGTCCATCAAATGTGGAATTTACCAAGGAGACTCGCTGTCTCTACTGTTGTTCTGCATCGGTCTGCCTCCCCCATCCGCTTAGCCAATAATCAACAAGACTGGCTATAGATACCATCTCAGAAATGGGGCCACTATCAGTTACCTCCCATACATGGAGGACATCCAGCTGTACGCTAAGAGTGAGCAAGACATTGACTCACTGATTCATACCACCAGGATCTACAGCAATGACGTTAGAATGTCATTTGGGCTTGAAGTGTGGTCGGATGGTGACTGAAAAGGGGAAGGTAGCCCACACAGAGGGGGTATCACTCCCAGAATGAACAATAACAGACACTGAGAACAGTACTTTGGAATACCACAAGCAAATGGCAACCTCGAAGAGCTAGCGAGGAAAGTCATAAGAAGCCAGCTTGATGGCAAGAACAAGTCCCAGGCAGTAAACAGCTAAGCCCTGTCAGTGATCAGATACCCTGCAGGAATAATAGGATGGCCAAAGGAAGAGATACAGACCACAGATGTTACAGCTTCTAACCATGCATGGAGGGTTCCATCCCAAATCCAGCACCCAAATCCAGCATCCATCTGAGGACTAGTGAGCGTGAGAGCCACTGTCCAGGAAGAAACATCCAAGATCCATAAATGCATCAAAAGAAATGGCCCCAAACAGACGATGTGCTCAGTGTATGCCTCAAGCAATGGGGAACAGACCATAGGGTGCTGGAGGGGCCTTCATGGGTGGACAAGGCCCTACATGAGAGGTACCATCAAAATATTACTGAAGTGGCTGATATCACGAAGTTCTCAGAGGAGCTGGAGAGGTCCTGGAGGGTAAAGGTGACAGTGGTGCCCGTGGTCATCGGATCACTAGGGGCAGTAAAGATACTGCACAGAACCCTCACTGCTTCCAGGCCTCTGATAGAGGACCAGCGCTTGGGGGGTTTGACACAAACCGCCTGGGTGAGGAAGAGGTTGGTTTTTTTTGGTCAATGAAAATGGGTAGAAATGCTACTATGCTAATGTTAGCATGTTAACACCTAACATGATGGTGATGTTTTTAATATCCATCCATCCATTTTCTTCCGCTTATCTGAGGTCGGGTCGCGGGGGCAGCAACCTAAGCAGGGAAGCCCAGAGGTCCCTCTCCCCGGCCACTTCGTCTAGCTCTTCCCAGCGGATGCGGAGGCGCTCCCAGGCCGGCTGAGACATAGTCTCTTCAACGTGTCCTGGGTCTTCCCCAAGGCGTCCTACCGGTTGGACGTGCCCTGAACACCTCCCCAGGAAGGCGTTCAGGAGGCATCTCAACCAGATGCCTGAGCCACCTCATCTGACTCCTCTCAATGCGGAGGAGCAGCGGTTCTACTCCGAGTCTCTCCCGGCTGTTAGTGCTTCTCACCCTATCTCTAAGGGAGAGCCCAGCCACCCTGCGGAGGAAACTTATTTTGGCCGCTTGTACCTGCAATCTTGTCCTTTCGGTCACTAGTGTTTATAATAAGAATGTGTGTATAATACGTTTGTACGAGACTACATATTTAGATACCTTGACCATGACAACATACAATGGAAGAGTTGGAATGACTTAAAATTACCATGCGAAGGGTGTATGTGTCTACCTATGAAAATGGGCAAACATGTTACAATGTTAATGATAGCATGCTGACAACTAGCCTTATAGCGGTACGTGTTTATATGTTTATCATAGATACATGGAGGAGGACTACAGAAGTAGGGATGGGGTCCTGCGCAGGCAGACCAGAAACTTCCGACAAAGGTTGCTTAAGCCCGATCCAGGTGAAGACAATCTAAACGCACAAATACTTTATCAAACCCGCGCATCATCCAGACGAAGCCGGCGTTTTCAGGGTCTGCAAACGAAAGCTTTTGGAACCGGGTCCCAGAGTGGAAAGATTTGAAGACGCCGTTTACGCAGCTCTGTAGTTACGGCTTCGCCCCAACTTTTATGAAAACTCTTGTCACAGTTCCACCCCTTTACAAAGTTTAGTTTCTGAACTAGCTTTATCTTTATGGAAAATGTTTTGGAAATTATGAGCATTTTGTCTTCATGTGGATATAGCCTAAGAGGACCTACATTGAGAAGCTAAAAACGGCTTTGCAGACAACAACCCAGTGTGAGTTTGGAGGGGCCTAAAGGACCTCACCTACTACAGGAGACCAACCCNGACCCACCCCCCCCCCCCCCCCCCCCAACCCCACGGAAAACCCCTGATTGGATAACAACCAAAACACCTTCTACACCCACTTTCACACCCCTCACCCACTTACCTGCACCCCTGGCCTTCTCTGATCCCCAGTGAAGATCTATGAAGAGGATGCGCGTCAACTCTTTCAGGGACAAAAGATCAAGAAGGCCCTAGGACCTGATGGCGTGCCTGAGTCTGTGCTGACCGGCTGACCCCCATCTTCACCCAGATGTTCAACCATTAAATGGAGCTCTGTAATGCCCTCCTGCTTCAAACACACTACTATCATCCCAGTCCCCAAGTAAGCCTCCATCTCAAGTTGATATGAGTACAGACCTGGTCCTCTGGTGTGGTCAGAACCATCTAGAGACTGTGGAAATGACAGTGGACTTTAGGAGGCAAAAAAACGCCCTCACAATCCTCCAACAACAGTCTCAAACATTGAAAAATACTTGACTAAAAATACACGTAATGGGAAACACTTAATGCGCCTTTATGGGTGGGGAAAAGCACCAATAAAGCTCCATTTACACATGTGATGTGCATATTAACGAAGCAGCACTTGGAGACACACAGGAACGGAGAGACAGAATCTCCACGCAGCAAAAGGTGTTACGTATTTACCGATATTGATTAATCTGTGATGCATCATAATCGGCCCGCTGATGAATCTGTGGTGCTCTAGTTCCAATGGTCCTAAGGAAAAAAAAAGTAACCCACAGGAATATAACAGGACGGTGTTTATTGTTTGACTATTTTAAACAGACTAACTGTGGTGTGTATTCAATGTTCAGTGTCTCAATTAGACAATACTGTGTTAAACTTGATGGGCACCTAGGGCATGGATGGGGTACACAAATATTTCAATTTATCTTCTGACAGAAACTGACATGAAAATCTCAAAAGCCCATCTTTCAAATGGAAAAAGCAAAATTTATTGGTTTTTTTTTTTTAAGTGTACAGTAACCCACAAAACTTCATATTTGTGTCCTGTAGACATCTAGCAGCTGATTGGTCATCAAGAAGAATGTCCCCTCAGCCACAAGGTGGAAGCTCCACTTCGGAGCAGGTGGAGCTACAGCCAATTAAAGACGAAGAGGAGGAGCAACAGCCCATCCACATTAAAAAGGAAGAGGTGGAGTCACAGCCCTGCTATGTTAAAGAGGAAGAGGAAGAACTCTCGATCACTCAGGAGGGAGAGCATCTTCTAGAGTCAGATCTCACCAGGTTGCCACTGACTGGTGTCTTTGTGGTGACTGTAGACCACGAGGACAAACCACCAGAGTACTTACAGCTTCAGCATCTTTTAAGTGAGGACATGAGAGAGGAGGAGCCTTCATGCAGCAGCTTGCAACACATGACCACAGAAGCCGATGGAGACCACTGTGGAGGATCACAAGCAGACAACCTCTTAGCTCCACTGTCAGATAGTGACGACACAACGTCACACTCTCCTGAATATGAAGACAGCGACTACAACCAAGAAACTCTGAGAACCTGTGAAGGTGATATGACGTGTCACACTGGCAGCAAATACTCTGGAAGTTCTAATAAGACAGATCTATGTTTTATCTGTACGGTTTGTGATAAATTTTTCTCTTGTAAGAGTAATTTAGCTCAACATATGAGAACGCACACAGGGGAAAAACCTTTTAGTTGCCCAGATTGTAGTAAACGCTTCACTCAGAAAACTAGCATGCAATTACACATGAGAACCCACACAGGAGAAAAACCTTTCAGTTGCTCTGACTGTGGGAAAAGCTTTACGCAAAAGATAAGCCTGGAGCGACACATGATAACGCACACAGGAGAAAAACCTTTTAGTTGCTCAGTTTGTGGTAAACACTTCAATCGAAAGACAGCCATGCAATTACACATGAGAACACACACAGGAGAAAAAATGTTTGGTTGTTCAGATTGTGGTAAACGCTTCACTCAAAAAATAACCATGAAAAGACACATGAGAATACACACTGGAGAAAAACCTTTCAGTTGCCCAGATTGTGGTAAACTCTTCACGTTAAAGACAAACATGCAATTACACATGAAAACGCACACAGGAGAAAAACCATTTTTATGCTCAGACTGTGGTAAGCGCTTCACTCAGAAAGTAAGTATGATACATCACATGAGAACGCACACAAGAGAAAGACCTTTTAGTTGCTTAGTCTGTGGTAAACGCTTCACTCAAAAGGCACTCATGCAATCACACATGAAAACGCACACGGGAGAAAAACCTTTTAGTTGCTCAGACTGTGGCAAACGCTTCACTCAAAAGGCCCTCATGCAGTCACACATGAGAGCGCACACAGGGGAAAAACCTTTCAGTTGCCCAGACTGCGGTAAAGACTTCCCTCAAAGGACAGCCATGCTAAGACACATGAGAACGCACACTGGAGAAAAACCTTTCAGTTGCTCAGACTGTGGTAGAGGCTTCACTCAAAAGATAACCATGAAAAGACACATGAGAACACACACAGGAGAAAAACCTTTTACTTGCACAAAATGTGGTGACACATTTTCTTGGAAGTGCTCTTTGAAAAAACACATGCAGAGACACTGATAGTTTGCGGTTTGACGCGCATGACTTCATGTAGGCGCTGTTGTAATATTTTTTGTTCAATAAATACATCTTATTTTTATTAAAGGGCAAAAGAAAGATATGGTGACTGCAGTGGTTTCATTTGTAATTAAATGTGTTTTATTTGACTGTATGCGGTCATCACTAAATGCTGTAACTGATGAAGCCACTTCCTGTTTGATTACGTCCAGATTCGGACTAAATTGATTACTTTTACTGACTTGTGTTTTTATGATTTACTCAGTGGGGTACAGACCGCAGACATACGCAGGAGGCGTATGTCATAAATGGGATTATTATTTTGTTGATATTGTTGTTACATACTGATAATGTTCACAAATAAGCGTATTGAAACAAATGTTTTGTTTTCCAAAACATTTCATCGGGTATTTCACTCTGATTATAATCAAGATGAAGAAATTACAGGATATTTGACAAAATTGTTTAATGTAATTGAAAAAATATCAATAAGTACAGTATCTCAGGTATACTGTACTGACTGGGTATCGCATGGATTGTCTGATGCTGTATTTTACTGTGGACACTAAATGCAACATCTAATAAAGTATTAAGTTCCAATGTATCTGATCCAACCTTTATTGTATAATGTCTGCTTTGTTTTACTTTTCACTACTTGGTTTTCAACAATCTGAAATATGTTTATCAACAAATGTAAATATGAAAACATTTCCTGAACTAGATAAAGTTCTTAAACACCTCCTGAGGGATTATTACCTAGCAAGTGAATCAACTGAGCACTTTTACTGTCAACATTTAATATCGTTTACCGCTTTAACACTCACGTCTTTGTGGTGAAAAGTGTTAGAAGTGTAGAATTTCAGCACAAGTCGTGGTTCAAATATTGTTCCCTTACTCTTTTGCGGTTTTTCAAGAATTAATTAATTAGTAAATTATAGTGTTTTATGGTTGAACATGGTAATGGTTTAATGTATGTATACAAGTTATTTAATACTACCCCCCAACCTCCCATGAATTGCAACACATTTGTTCACTACCTGTACTCCAAATGTACTTTGTGCCAGTTTCATAGAACAATGTAGTTTTACCAAGGTGGTAAAATTGTACATAGATCTTAACTGTTTTTATTATAACAATATTGTAGTGTCTAATAGTTGATTTGGCTTTGTAAACATCAACTTCTTGTTCTGCTTCTTGAAATGGCTCATTTTAGTGCCTTTAGTGCATTTGCAGTTTGAGTTTCTTACTCAATCCCTTCCATTTTTTTGGTCCTGTCCAGCCATTAGGGCAGATCGTATTGATGATCCAAATGCCTTTACATGCTAAACAGTTTTGCTCTGCCGGGGAAAAGTACAAGATATTCTCCCCTGTTACATTTTATTTGACTTAATTTGATGTTTATTGTTACGCAAAGTTGGAGTGACTGGACCGGAGCAGGAGGGGATAGAGAAGAGAAAAGAAGACAGATGGGAAAGTGCAGGGAGAAGAGGGGGACAAAACAGAGACAACACCAGCAACTACAATAACAAAACATCAGACTACATCAGCAAACGTTTGATGGTCATAAAGACCTTGATGGAAATAACAAAATAATAACAGCAGTGATAATACTGTATTGAAACAGTCACACTTATCAATGGTAGTAGTAGCAATGAAAATATTAACCATAATAGTAAAAAAAAAAAGGACAATAACTAATCTTATTGCTGACATCGCCATCCCTGTAATAAAGCCAACAACATGATAACATAATGGATCAATCAGTTATGTGGGGAAGTATGTACTGTGAGTGTGTATATGCATGCGTGTACACATATCCCTATAGGTGTGCATGCCCACAAGTCCACACACATGCATAAGTGCACGTGTGAATGTGTAATTGTCACTGAGAATGCATGAAAGGTGAAGGACCGCCCACATCACCCAGCATTACCTGACCCACTGAGAGCCACTGGCCCAGCAGGCCGGGAAGAACCAAGACCAGTCCCCCATGACCCAGCCCAAAGAGCCCCCCCCAGAAGACCAGCAAGGGGCTGCAGAGAGGCAATCCTGACCAGAAACAAGGTGCCCAGCCTGCCGGAGGACAACCAAACCCTGAGACTGGCAATTGGCCATACCCCACAAGGGCATATGGGCATCGGGGGTCACACACCCAGCAGGCCCAGAGCCACCCCCACCAGTCATAAAAAAGCCAGCCCACGACCAGAAGCGCTAGCCCCCCACGCCTCTCTACCCCAAAGGAGCGGGATCCGGCCTGCCCCACCCCGTGCCACCCCCAGACACAAGACCGCCCCACCTAGGGACAGAGGAGGTATCACCCCCCCACCCCACAGAGGCCCGGGCAGCAGAGGTGGAACACCCTGCACCTGTCTACTACCACTAAAAAAATAAAAATGAATACATAAAAAAGGAATAAAGACATGCTCATACATACCAACACCGCGCCTTCCGTAATTTGAGTCACCATACCGTGTCGAGGCGGCTGATCGAAGCGGTGGCCGTAAGGTGGTCGTGGCGGTAATCCCACAACCTGTTGGTGGACACCAGTAGTGAGGGATGCCGTGAAGCTGAAAGAGTTCTATTGGATATTTTTGGCCAACGAGACTCCGGAGGGAGCTGACAGGTAGGCAGGTCAAGCTCTGGCGGTCACTGAAGCAAAAACTTGGACATGGGAGAAGTTCGGACAGGCTATAGACAACGACTTCCGGGCGGAAATAAATTATGGACCACCATGTGCTGTCTCGGGGAGGGAAGCAGTGCAGAGTCAACACTGTGTATGATGGGGATGGTGACCTTGACTAGAGATGTTGTGTACCGGAGAAAATAATACTTTGAAGACCCCAATTCCGCCGACACGTCTTCTAACAAGGAAGCAGTGCCTGGGGTTCTTCTATCTCTGGGGCTGAAGTTACTGAGGTGGTCAAAACGCTCCTTGTGGCAAGGCCCCGGGGATGGATGAGATTTGCCCATAGTTCCTCAAGGCCCTGGATGCTGTGGTCTTTGTTGACATCACATGGACATTGAAATCGGTAATTATGGTTTAAAATTTTTTTAACATGCATACATTGTACAATGAATGATTCATGTTCATATGTATACATACATATACAGTATATACAGTATACATATATACTACATACATGCCTGTATCCTATTATTATTTCCCTTTTTTTGTACTTTTTCTATCCCTCTTCCACTGTTGATTTCCAGATCAACATCCTGCTGTCTTGCTGTCGAGTGTCATTAAATGTAAAGTACAAAGTATTTTAATACTTTGTTGAGCGGGCCCTTTCAACATTGGTTTGTGTTATTCCTTCTTGTAATCCTTCTTGCTGTCCTTATTGTCATGAATGAATATATGATGTTTAGTATCAAGGGTGCAACGATTCATGTTTACAATGATTCGATTTGTATCACGATTCATGGTTGCCGATTCAATTCATGGACGATATTGGTTCATTTAGAAGGATACGATCCGAAACGATTCAGTAACTTTAAATCGATTCAGTAACTTTTTAGCCAAAAATTAAAGCTGACTGACTATGAAATAGATAGTTGGATACTGGACCGTGCAGGTGAATTTTTCTAAATTCCGTTTGCTTTTTGTAAGAGAATCAGGTATACATTGATTATGGATAAAAACAAACAAGTAAAAAACAATTCATGGCAAATATATTCACATTTTATCTGAATAAATTGCAACCAACACTTCAGGTTGAATTAACAAATAATAAATGAACACGTTGAATGAATAATTCTATCTGATAAAACATGACTAACTTTACCTTGATACCTCATTCCCTTCTCTAAACCAAGGGAAAAATATACATCAAGCTACATGGAGGTCCAGGAGAAGCAAGAGTGCTGGCTGTCGAAGATACCAACGATCTGGATACATACTAAATAGGGGTGTCTCGAGTCATTCACTAGATCAATGAATCGATTAATATTCCTATGATCCAACGCCATCAATCAGTGTTCACCAAATTGCCGTTCCAGACCACATAAATCGAGCTAACATTGTTTGTAAGGTAATCGATCAATTTATTTGATACTAGGAAATAAAGCATTGGATTTAAGCACAACAGGTTTCTTATGGATGTGTGTTTTTTAGCTATTTTAATGATAAAGACATCAAACGTTACCCTTATAACAGTTTGATTTTTCGTAAGTCGATTAATCATGCCTGTTGACTGGCATGATTAATAATCACATGGATCACATCCTAAGTTAAGTCCAACTTGAAGCCTTTCAAACCAATGGATGGTAGCGACAGGACTAGATAAAAGGTACGTAGTGAGCGTTAGCTTTGTGCATGTTTGTGTTCTGGTTGAATATGGGTGCTTGTTGTTCTGGTACTGTTGTTCTGGCGTATGTTCCATTTTCTTGCAATGACAAGCGTGATGACCAAATACCACCTCGTAGCTTTAATAGCGTACGTGCACACGTTACAGTATGTAGGATATTCATTCACTTTAATATCTATCTGCACATGAAATGTCTTTCAAACCTTATATTGCAAAATAACTTCTTTAATACTTTGTACTCCAAGTACTTTGTATCTTTCCCTGCTTCTTCAAGTCTTGTGCTTTCTTAGCGATGTCAGCGTTGACTTTTGTCCGATCCTCATTTAAGTAGACATTTGTGCCTTCCAACTTCTTCCTCTGTTTCAGCAGTGCAGTTTTGAATTCCCTGTTGGTGAACTTAACGATGACAGGCGTGGTGTTGTTTCTTCCATGCAATGGGATGTGTCTTTAATGGGATGTGTCAATGGTGTATATCTATATCCACCTCCTTTGAGTGAAGGAAGTTGAGAATCTATTGCTTTGTTAAAGGAACATCGATTCGATCTGGTTCTTCTCTGTTATGAGCTTGCCTATCTGTAACTCTGAGCCCTGTGAGGATAACATCGTTCATTCGTGAATTGTGATCCACCTCATCAATTATAGTTTTCATTTGCTCAGTGGTAATATCCTTTGCTTCTTTCTTTTGCTCCAGAGTGGCGCGCCAGGCGGCATTTTCCTTCAATAGTGTCCTCATATCATCCTGTAGAACATTGATGTCGTTGCATAATGCATATTTTCTTCCTTAGGGTTTTTAACCCTATTTGGGGCCACACGCAAGGCTGCATTGTCTTCCAATAATGCCTTGATATCATTCTGCAGAACTCTAACATCCTTGCATAATGTTGTATTTTCATCACGCAAGGCAACATTTTCTTCCAATAGTGGCTTTATATTATCCCGAAAAGCCTTGATATCAGTGCGTAGGCCTTTGTTATCTGCCATAGGGTCTTTAACCTCTTTAAGAGCAGCACACAACGCAACATTTTTTTCTTGCAACTTCTCGATTTGATGACCTCAGACTCTGAGTCGAGCTGTAGGGCTTGATTAAGTCAGTGAGGTATGAAGGGGACTGTCCATGTAGGGCGCGAAAGGTCAGCACCAAGATTTTCAACTGAATCCGATAGTCAACAGGGAGCCAGTGAAGAGATTTCAGGACAGGCGTAATGTGGTCCTTCCTGTTGGTCTTGGTCAAGAGCCTCGCAGCAGAGTTTTGGACAGACTGTAAAGGGTTCAACTCTTTCTTGTTGAGGCAAGTGAAGAGGCTATTGCTGTAGTCCAATTGTGAAGACACAAATGCATGAGTGATAATTTGAAGCTCCTCTTTAGTGACCGTGGACCTGAGGTTACCAATGTTGCGCAGCTGAAAGAAGCAGTTCTTAACAAACTGCCTAGATTGATGTTTGAGTGACATGGCCTCATCAAAAATCACCCCAAGATTCCTCAGTTTAGTTTTAGCTGTGAGACTCAGGTCACCTAAGTGCTGCTTAATGGTGGAATTGGCACTAGACTTTCCCAGGGAGGCTGAGGAGTGTGATCCCCCTATTGTTGGAACACATCCTCCGGTCACCCTTCTTAAAAATGGGGAACACCACCCCGGTCTGCCAGTCCACAGGTACAGTCCCAATCTTTCACGCAATGTTGAAGAGACGTGTCAGCCAAGACAGTACCTCCATATCCAGAGCCTTGAGAAACTCAGGGCGAAACCTGTCCACCGCTCAGAGCCTTGCCACTGGGGAGTGTTTTAACCCAGATACCAGATACATCCTCAGTCAAGGTCAGCAGGCCCCCATTGCCACTGTAAACAGTGTGGACCGGGCAATGCTTCCCCTTTCTGAGGCATCAGAACCCCCCGCAGACCCAACACCTGCACGGGCAAGCATAAGAGTCCAGTGGTATGCGATGTGGGCATCGGTCGAGGGCGGGCGTCTGGGGTTGGCGAAAATTTGGTTCTTGGGACATGGAATGTTACTTCAGTCATCTGTGACTTATTTGCCTTCTCCATAATATGATTATCTCATATTAATACTAGCTGTAGCTCTTTCGTAACTTTACAGATGTCATGAATACATTGACTGAACAGTTTTGGTCCCAGAATTGACCCTTGCGGTATGCCACACAATGTATTTAAACTTGCAGAAGTGTATTCTCCTAGCTTCGCATATTGCTTCCTGTTTGCTAGGTAGCCTTTAATCCAATTCAGAACTAACCCTCCATTCTATACCTTTCTACTTTTGTAATTAGGATGCTATGATTAATTGTAACAAACGCTTTTGTCAAATTCATAAATATTGCAGGTGCAAACTTTCTGCGATCTGTAGCTTTAGTAATTTCCTCGGTAAGAAATGTTAGCTATCCGTATTGGCTGTATTTGTCCAACCTGAATAGCTTTTTAATAATTTTGGAAAATTGTGGTAATAACAAAACTGGTCTGTAGTTTATTTAGAAATTAATGTTTGTCTCAATTTTTTAAAGCTTTGTAATACTTTAACTGTTGTCAATTAAAGTATACCAAAAAAAGTGTAGTGATAAGTTGATGTACGTGTAAATATTTGACTGTTTATATGCCTTATCCACATAATTTTCACTGTACACACTCTCCCATCTTTGTTCTTCCAGATCTTTCTTAAAAGCATTGATGCTCTCCATTGTGTGTAGTCTTTGGAAAGTGCTTTAGTCTTCCACCTTTCTTTTTTATGGTTTTCATGGTAAACTGTTAACACTGGAAGATGTTCACCGATATTGTTAATTAGCAGAGCACTTGATGCCTTCTGCATGGGGGGTTGTATTGACCACGTCTGCACTTGTTGTTTTTTTAAAAACAAAAAATATTTGTATCAATCTACTTTCTTGTAATCATTGAGTCAATATGTAATGCAACTATATCAACAAAATCATGTAATGATTTCCTTTTATTACATATAATTGTTTGACAAACAGTGCAAAATAACAAAAAAAATATTCTGCTTTCACTAAAATATTTCAAAGGCCTCTTGAAAGCGTACCCGTAAACTAATGAGTAAAACATAAGAACTCAAGTCAGTAAAAGGAATCAAATCACTACTTTCCACACAATCAAACAGGAAGTGACTTAATCATTTACAGCATTTAGTGATGACAGCTAACACTCAAATAAAAAAACCCTAACTACAAATAAAACCATAGCTGTCACCAAGCCTTTCTTTTGCCCATTAATATAGATGTATTTAGCAGTCTGAGCAACTGAAAGGTTTTTCTCATTTGCACATTTTCAAGTGTTGTACCATACTAGGGTATTTACTTTCTGAGTTAAGCTTTTCAAAGAGGGTTTCCAACAATATGTGTCGCCACAATTTGACCAAGTAAAAGGTTTTTCTTGTGTGTTTTCATGTGTAGTTGCATGTCTGATTTTCGGGTGAAGCGTTTACCACAGTCTGAGCAACTAAAAGGTTTTTCTCCTGTATGTGTTCTCATGTGTAATTGCATGTCTGACTTTCGAATGAAGAGTTTATTACATTCTGAGCAACTGAAAGGTTTTTCTCCTGTGTGAGTTTTCATGTGTAATTGCATGGTTGTCTTCTGAGTGAAACCTTTACCACAAACTGAGCAAAAATAAGGCTTTTCACCTGTGTGTGTTCTCATGTGTCTTTGCATGGTTGTCTTTTGAGTGAAGTGTTTACCACAATCTGAGCAACTAAAAGGTTTTTCTCCTGTGTGCGTTCTCATGTGTCTTTGCATGGTTGTCTTTCGAGTGAAGCGTTTACCACAATCTGAGCAACTAAAAGGTTTTTCTCCTGTGTGCGTCCTCATGTGTAATTGCATGTTTGTCTTTAAAGTGAAGTGTTTACCACAGTCTGAGCAACTAAAAGGTTTTTCTCCGGTGTGTGTTCTCATGTGTGGAGCTAAATGACTTCTACGAGAAAATATTTTGTGACAAACTGAGCAGTTAAAATGTTTACCAGTCTTCATTTTAGAAGTTTCAGAGTGTTTGTTGCCAGTGTGAGTCGTCATATCACCTTCACAGTCTGTATCGATGCTCAGAGATTCTTGGTTGTAGTCGCTGTCTTCATATTCAGGAGAGTGTGACATTATGTCATCACTATCTGACAGTGGAGCTAAGTGGTTGTCTGCTTGTGATCCACCACAGTGGTCTCCATCAGCTTCTGTTATGTGTTGCAATGAGCTGCTGCATGAAGGCTGCGCCTCTCTCATCCCCTCACTTGGACTATGATGAAGCTGTGAGGAAACAGGTGGTTTGTTTTCATGGTCTTCGGTCACCGCAGAGACACCAGTCAGTTGCAACCTGGTAAGATCAGCCTCCTCTGGCCATAAAGAATGCTCTTCGTCTTGAGTGATGGAGATTTCTTCCACTTCCTCTTTAACATAGGGGGGCTGTGACTCCACGTTTTCCTCTTTAATGTGTAGTGGTTGTGGCTCCTCCTCTTCCTCTTTAACATGTATGGACTGTGGTTGCTCCTCTTCCTCTTTAATGTGGGTGAGCTGTGGCTCTTCTTCGTCTTTAACACAGGAGGGCTGTGACTCCACCTCTTTCATCTCCTCACGTGGACTAGAAAAAAACTGTGTAGACTCAGGCAGTTTGTCTTCAGGGTCTTCGTTTCCTACAGAGACACTAGTCAGTGGCAACCTGGTGGGATCAGCGTCTACTGGCATTTGAAAATGATCTCCCTGCGTGATCGAGCATTTGTCCTCTTCCTCTGTAAAATTGGGGGCGGGGGGGTGCTGTGGCTCCGCCTCTCCCTCTTTAATTGGCTGTTGTGACGCCTGCTCCAAAGTAGAGCTCCCACCCTGTGGCTGAGGGGGACATTATTATTTACGTATACATAAGTGTAAATATAAATATACAGTATAAAGTTAGATCTTACAGCATTAAAGACTACACTAATACTATACAGCTGAAGATAAAGAATAACACAACTAGCATACTGATACTCCAACAGTAATAATAATATTAACAGCAAGCAGTCTTCCTCTAATACTAGCCATGCATCAAAACATGATACCAACAGATAGGAAGTACCAGAATTTACATTCAAGTGATTTTTTTTGGGTTGATCAGAGTAATGGCCTAGGGGAGGAAAGTGACTGGACGCCTGCTTGTTTTGGCGTACAGCGCTCTCAAGAGCCGACCTGAGTGGAGGAGTTCGAATAGTTTGGGTCCTGGGTGTCCCTGCCCACTTCCTGGTCCTGGACCCATACAGGTCACATATGGAGGGAAGGTCAGCTCCAATTACTTTTTTTGCAGACTTGATGGTCCTTTGTAGTCCCTTCCTATTCTGTTTGGTTGCAGGTCCAAACCACACAGTGATGGAAGTGCACAGAACTGGCTGTATGATTGCGGTGTTGAACCAGATCATCCCTGTAGGCAAACTCCAGGGGGTCCAAGATGATGTCCAGAGCAATGATGCTGAATGATGATGCTTATGCTGATGATGCTCAATGATAAGCCCACCGCTGGCAAGATTACAAGGGGCCCCCAAATGTGTCAAAAAAACTGATTATTGATTTTTTATTGTCTTCAATTTAAATGCATAAATCAATTAAAATGCATAATTTTATGAGAGTGAAAGTCGTAATATTGCAATATTAACTCGAAATTTTAGGTGAAAAAATGTCATAATGTTGGGGGACTGTCTTGGTTGACACGCCTCTTCAACATTGCATGGAAGTCGGGAACAGTACCTCTAAACTAGCAGACCGGGGTGGTGGTCCCCATTTTTAAAAAGGGTGACCGGAGGGTGTGTTCCAACTATAGGGGGATCACACTCCTCAGCCTCCCTGGGAAAGTCTACTCCAGGGTGCTGGAGAGAAGGGTACGACCGTTAGTCGAACCTCGGTTAGAGGAGCTGCAATGTGGTTTTCGTCCCGGTCGCGGAACACTGGACCAGCTCTACACCCTTGCAAGGGTACTCGAGGGTATGTGGGAGTTTGCCCAACCAGTCTACATGTGCTTTGTGGACCTGGAAAAGGCATTCGACCGTGTCCCTCGTGGTGTCCTGTGGGGGGTGCTCCGGGAGTACGGGATTGATGGTCCGCTTCTACGTGCCATTCGGTCCTTGTACAATCGAAGCAGGAGCCTGGTTCGCATTGCCAGCAGTAAGTCGAGCTTGTTTCCGGTGAACGTTGGCCTCCGCCAAGGCTGCCCTTTGTCACCGATTCTGTTCATAATCTTCATGGACAGAATTTCTAGGCGCAGTCAAGGTGTTGAGGGAGTCCAGCTTGGTGACCTTAGGATCTCGTCTCTGCTATTTGCAGACGATGTGGTCCTTATGGCCTCATCAGGCTGTGACCTTCAGCGTTTACTGGAGCGGTTTGCAGCTGAGTGTGAAGCTTCTGGGATGAGACTCAGCACCTCCAAATCCGAGGCCATGGTTCTCAGTCGGAAACGGGTGGACTGTACCCTCCGGGTTGGGAGTGAGGTCTTGCCTCAGGTGGAGGAGTTCAAGTATCTCGGGTTCTTGTTCACGAGTGAGGGAAGGTTGGAGCGTGAGATCGACAGACGGATCGGTGCAGCGTCTGCAGTAATGCGGTCGCTGTACCGGACCGTCGTGGTGAAGAGAGAGCTGAGCCGGAAGGCAAAGCTCTCTGTTTACCGATCGATCTACGTTCCCACCCTCACCTATGGTCATGAGTTATGGGTCATGACCGAAAGAATGAGATCGCGGATACAAGCGGCGGAAATGAGTTTCCTTCGTAGGGTGGCTGGACTCACCCTAAGAGATAGGGTGAGGAGCTCGGCCATCCGGGAGGAGCTCAGAGTAGAGCCGCTGCTCCTTCACATCGAGTGGAGCCAGTTGAGGTGGCTCGGGCATCTAGTCCGGATGCCTCCCGGGCGCCTCCCTGGTGAGGTGTTGCAATTTTACGAAGACGAAATTCATAATTTTACGAGATTTCAAGTCGTAATTTCATGAGAAAGAAGTCATAAAATTACAAGATTAAAAGTCACAATTTTACAAGAAAATGTCGTAGTTTTACTCTCTAGTACCTCGCATGCTCCAAAAAGGACCCCCCCCCCCATTTCATAGCCGTCTCAGGCAATGCCTGTAAAGTGAAGTTAAAACTTTAATTCTTGTAATGTTACAACTTTACTCTAAATTTACAACTATTGTTGTTGGTTTTTTTAATTTTAAAATCTGATTATTTCAATACTGCATCTTAACGGGCATATATAAAAACAGGGGATTTGTGTGACCTTTGGCCTGGGTCAAAGGTAGTATGACTTTTTTTCTAAAAGTTTGAATCTCAAAATCTTAAAAATGTTTTAATGTGGCCCTAATGTGCTCTCATAGAAAACTGTTGTTTTTTTAATCAAAAGTACCAAAGCTGTTTTTGCTGATGTGACTGCTAGGTGGTTAACTATGTTAAATGTTGCTTAATGATTTTGATTACAGTAAAAACATAATGGTTATAAAAAAAACAGGAGGATTTTAAGGACTTTATCTAGTTCAGGCCATAGGAGATCTTTCCCATGTTTACATTTGGTAGAGGACGATAAACATTCATGTCAAATATGGCTATGTAACTAGCAATTTATGACGACAGTTGACAGCAACAGATTTCAAAAGCAGGAAAGAGGGTGACCTAAATTACAGGAGGGTTCCAATGACTTGGCTCCCAAATAAATAGATACGCCTCTGCATTTGTGCTGGCTTTAGCATGACAGGGATGTCGCTGTTAAGTCAAGCTGGAGAGAAAATGTACACAAGAAGCTCTCCCGGGGTGATGAGTGGATATTTGCAGGCGTATGTGCTCCATTTTGTTGTCATTGGCCAGCACGACGGACGGAATGGCGGGCATGTTAGCCTAGCCCGAACCCCTCCGCTTCCTCTCCCACCGCCTGCGGAGCCTCCTTTCCGGCTACGTGGTAGTAGTGGGAGTCGAGGCCGCCTAGTGTACGTAGCTGCCCGGCGTCCACGAGAACGAACTTGCAAACATGTAAACGCTGCCTTATTGGGAGACTAAGAGGTCGCCGCGTCCATCTTGGGGATTTCAACCCCTCGTTGTCAAACATTTCTGCACATCACACCATATTTACATTCACACACATACACATGCGTCCTGCAGTAACCACACACAGATGCAAAATGAGACATAAAACTGACCAGAAGTCAGCGGCGGTGGATCATCCGGCAGGTAAGTATCGTTTTGGGGATCCTTCATCACTTTTCATTCCACTTTTCCTGCCGGCAGCTTAGCTCGTGCCCTGCTAACGCGAAGATGATTGGCTCTCTTAAAGGGGAAGTACTCTATTTTGGCTCCACCGACATTTACTATTCTTAAAGG
>QODF01000184.1:888987-928343 GCA_024372805.1 Oostethus manadensis
GGACTCACCCTAAGAGATAGGGTGAGGAGCTCGGCCATCCGGGAGGAGCTCAGAGTAGAGCCGCTGCTCCTTCACATCGAGAGGAGCCAGTTGAGGCGGCTCGGGGATCTACTCTGAATGCCTCCCGGGCGCCTCCCTGGTGAGGTGTTTCGGGCATGCCCAGGTCACTCCTCTTCTTCCCTGGGGCCGGGAGAAGGCCCCAGGGAAGAACTAGGACACGCAGGTCTCACAGCTGGCCTGGGAACGCCTTGGTGAAATATTTCAATTAAATTTTCAAATACAGGAAATATAAATTAAATAGTTACATCCCTAACGACCAATTGGATTCTTCTTGTATTTTTCATAAAACAAATAAAAGAAAAAAACAAACCAAAACTTAAATCATTTCACACGTTTGCGTCAAATGGGATCCACTTTGCCAAACAAATACTTCCATTAGACTAAACCATTCTTTGGCTGTGAAATATTTCCTCCAAATCAAAGCTGATTAAACTCTCAAGCTCGCCATATAAGTATTATTTTCTCAAATGACATTCAATTTTACTGCATTATAAACACCCAAACTGCTTAAAATTCAGACTGCAACCAATCTGGATTGAATGTGGCTTATACTCAGACTAACTCCAGTTTAACAATTCCATGTAAACACATTTGGACAGTAATATCAATATTCAATGGACACTTGCATTCCTAAAATTGCCCCCGAAAGACACAACTGGGATCCAAATTGGATACAATCTGGATTGACATATTTCTGCACCTCGTTGTAATCTTTGTTCCAATCCCAAATGAGTTGCCAGAGATACTGTACAGGCATCTAAAATGCTTCCATTGCCTCTTCAAATGTTGTTTTAATGGGTAACAATAGTGGAATCTGGATTAACACTTACACACAGTAAATTTTTAAATCATTTAACATAAATATAAAAAAAAGAGCATCTGACGTATTTGTTTGTTTCTGCAGTGACAAAAGCCAAGCAGCTATCAGACTCGGTTTAAGGTTGGAGCAAAATGCTGTCCATTTAGGGATGGATGCTTTAATAAAACAAAAATCTATCGCAATCACTTTGTTTAGTGTAGCTTAGTGAAACGATACAATATATTATTTGTACTATTTCTAGTAAAACATGATTGCAACAACAAAAATGTTTTTCGTACTAATGAGGCATCGAAAATGGATGGCTACTACTAAAATAAATTATGAAACTAGTCCAACGTCTGTCCACCAGAGAGCGCTGTTTCAAAACCCCAAAGAGGCACTCTATTAGTAATTCATTCATTCATCTTCTATGTCGCTTATCCTCATTAGGGTCGCGGGTATGTAATTATACAATATTTATATCCATCCATCTTTCAAAAATAAAAATGAATGAATTGAAATATCTCCTCCCTGAGTCACCACCTTATCATGGTGGAGGAGTTTGCGTGTCCCAATGATCCTAGGAGCTAAGTTGTCGGGGGCTGTCATGCCCCTGGTAGGGTCACCCATAACAAACCATGGTCCTAGGGGAGGGACCAGACAAAGAGTGGCTCAATAGACCCCAATGACGCACAATAACAATGGACTCCGTTTTCCCTCACCCGGACACGCGTCAACAGACCCCCCCTCTGGAGCCAGGCCTGGAGGTGGGGCACGATGGCGAGCATCTGGTAGCCGGGCCTGCACCCAGGTCGGGTCCTGACTGTTGTTTGCGCTTATACGCCAAACAGCTGTTCAGAATACCCGCCCTTTTGGGAGTCCTTAGAGGAAGTACTAGAGAGTGCTCCCTCGGGGGATTCCCTTGTTCTGCTGGGTGACTTCAACGCTCATGTTGGCTGCGACAGTGAGACCTGGAGAGGTGTGATTGGGAGGAACGGCCCCCCTGATCTTAACCCGAGCAATGTCTTGTTATTGGACTTCTGTGCTCGTCACGGATTGTCGATAACGAACACCATGTTCAAGCATAGGGGTGTTCACATGTGCACTTGGCACCAGGACACCCTTGGCCTGCAGTTTGATGATTGACTTTGTGGTTGTTGGACGTGCGGCCACATGTTTTGGACACTTGGGTGAAGAGAGGGGCGAAGCTGTCAACTGATCACCACCTGGTGGTGAGTTAGTTCCGATGGTGGGGGAAAATGCCGGTCAGACCCGGCAGACCCAAACGCATTGTGAGGGTCTGCTGGGAACATCTGGCAGAGTCCCCTGTCAGAAGAAGTTTCAACTCCCATCTACGGGAGAGTTTTGACCTTGTTCCGAGAGAGGCAGCATTGAATCCGAGTGGGCGATGTTTCGTGCCTCCATTGTCGATGCGGCTGATCGGAGTTGTGGCCTTAAGGTGGTCGGTGCCTGTCGTGGCAGTAATTCCAGAACCCGTTGGTGGACACCAGTGGTGAGGGATGCCGTCAAGCTGAAGAAAGAGTCCCATCAGGCCGTTTTGGCCCATGGGACTCTGGAGGCAGCTGACAGGTAACGGAAGGCCAAGCGGTCTGCAACTCAGGCAGTCACTGAGGCAAAAACTCGGTCATTGGAAAAGTTCAGAGAGGGCATGGAAAACGACTTCCAGACGGCTTCAAAGAGATTGTGGACCACCGTCTCAGGAGGGGGAAGCAGTGCACAGTCAACACTGTGTATGGCGGGGACGGTGTGCTGCTGAACTCGACTCTAGATGTTGTGGACCGGTGGAGGGAATACTTTGAAGACCTCCTCAATCCTACCAACACCCCTTCCAACATGGAAGCAGTGCCTGGGAGCCTAGTTCGCCTATCTTTGGGGCAGAGGTCACTGAGGTGGTCAAAAAGCTCCTTGGTGGTAAGGCCCCGGGTGTGGATGAGATCTGCCCCGAGTTCCTTAAGGCCCTGGATGCTGTGGGAGTGTCTTGGTTGACACGACTCTGCAGCATCGCGTGGACGTCGGGGTCGGTGCCCCTGGACTGACAGACCGGGGTGGTGGTCCCGGTTTTCAAGAAGGGGGACTGGAGGGTGTGTTCTAACTATCGTGGGATCACACTCCTCAGCCTTCCCGGTAAGGTCTATTCTGGAAAGAAGGATCCACCAGATAGTCAAATCTCGGATTCAGGAGGAGCAGTGTGGTTTGTGTCCTGGTCGTGGAACTGTGGACCAACTCTACACTCTCGGCAGGGTCCTTCAGGGTGCATGGAAGTGCATGTGTTTTGTGGACTTGGAGAAGGCATTCGACCGTGTTCCTCGGGGAATACTGTGGGGAGCGCTCCGGGAATATGGGGTATCGGACCACCTAATCCAGGCGGTTCGTTCCCTGTATGATCGGTGTCAAAGAGTTTGGTTTGCATTGCCGGCAATAAGTCGGACGCATTTCCAGTGAGGGTTGGACTCCACCAGGGCTGTCCTGTGTCACCGATTCTGTTCACTACTTTCACTGACTGAATTTCTAGGCGCAGCCAGGGCATTGAGGGGTTTCGGTTTGGTGGCCGCAGTATTCAATCTCTGCTTTTTGCAGATGATGTGGTCCTGTTGGCTTCATCAAGTAGTGAGATTCAACTCTCACTGGACCGGTTCGCAGCTGAGGTTGAAGCGGCTGGATGAGAATCAGCACCTCCAAGTCCGAGTTAATGGTTCTCGCCCGGGAAAGGGTGGAGTGCCATCTCCGTGTCGGGCATGAGGTCCTGCCCCAAGTGGAGGAGTTTAAGCACCTCGGCGTCTTGTTCACGAGCGATGGAAGGATGGAACGCGAGATGGACAGGCGGATTGGTGCAGCGTGCAGTGATGCGGACTCTGCACCGGTCTGTCGTGGTAAAGAGAGAGCTGAGCCAAAAGGCAAAGCTCTCAATTTACCGGTGGATCTACGTTCCTACCCTCACCTGTGGTCATGAGCTTTGGGTAGTGACTCAAAGGACAAGATCGCGGGTAGAAGCGGCCGAAATGAGTTTTCTCCGCAGGGTGGCTGGGCTCTCCCTTACAGATAGGGTGAGAAGCACTGTCATCCGGGAGGGACTCGGAGTAGAACCGCTGCTCCTCCGCATTGAGAGGAGCCAGATGAGGTGGCTCGGGCATCTGGTTAGGTTGCCTCCCGGACGCCTCCCTGGGGAGGTGTTCAGGGCACGAGGACACGTTGGAGAGACTGTCTCTCGGCTGGCCAGGGAACGCCTCGACATTTGCTGGGAAAAGCTGGACAAGGTGGCCGAGGAGAGGGAAGTTTGGGCTTCTCTGCTTAGGTTGCTGCCCACGCAACCCGACCTCAGATAAGCGGAAGAAAATGGATGGATGGAATTGAAATATTTGAACGCCAAACTTCCTTGACAAAATGCCTCATTGTAGCCAACATGGGCTGACAAAAAGCAGGGAAAAGTGTTGGCTTTGATTTTCTTACCGATGGCCAAGCAGAAGAATCCCAAGACCAGACGCTGGAAACCAGGTGTGACTAAAAGCACATGGATGGACATCTTATTAAAATCTTCATCATAAATTTTGATTCTTTGCTTTTTCATTGCCCACCGTCCCCCGCACACATGTCACGTGATGCAAGCAGGGCCAAAATATAATAAAATATGAAAATTACTTATCCAATTATTTCATATAAAAACATATGCTCTGTAGTACAAAAAATACATACAAATACAAATGGATAACTTAAAATAAATTATATCATTAAAATACAGTTCCATAAAATGAATATACAGTAAAACACCTAAAAACAGGCCTGCTCCATAGCATAACATCACATCAAAGCCAATATTAGAAAACGCAAGTGAATATTCAACAAATCATTTGCCAAAACAGCTCCACACACCAAAGCGCAGAGAAAGCTCTTCTTTTACTTTTAAGCTAAGATTTGATTTATCGAGCCGAGTAGTGTTGGAAAAAAGTGAAAAGGCAGGACAAGGAGAGGATTTGCTTACCGCCGCGCCAGAACATTCCCAGGAGCAGAAGTATGAACGCAAGCAGCATCATCTTGTCAAAAGATGTTGATCAAAGTCTTCCGATCTCAAGTCTGGACCTAAAGAGTTCTTCTTCCAACCTGCTAGGTGTCAACTAAGTCTGGAACCAGAGTCAGAGTGATCTCTACTGACCAAACCAAGTAATGAAAACTAAAATAGGCAGACATGACACAATTTAGGGTGGAACAGATTCTTTAGGAAACAATACTTAATCAGGTGTTGCATTCAATGTCCACAGATAATATAATACAGAATCAGACAATCAGACAATCAATATGATACCCAGTCAGTACAGAGCCAGTATATAGTATGTTGAGACAGTTACTATCCTTTTTGGTTGACATTTTTTCATAAAATTCAATAATTCTGTCAATTTGGCTTTAATTTATTTATCATATAGTCAGAATAAAATACCTGACAAAAAGTTTTGGAAAGCAAAAAAATATTTGTACCAATACAATTGTTTGTGAACATTTTATCAATATGTTCATTTATTCATTCATTTTCTATGCCGCTATCCTCATTAGGGTTGCGGGTATGCTGGAGCCTATCCCAGCTGACTTTGGGCGAGAGGCTGGGTACACCCTGGACTGGTCGCCAGTCAATCACAGTTTATCAATATGTAATACAACAAAATAAAAATAAAAGATTTTCTTCTCATAAATATAATAAACTTAGCAAAAGAAGAAAAAAAGCAAAACCTACTATTTTACTCTAACTAAAATACTTCAAAGGCCTCCTGAAAGCAGTCCAAATTAGTGAATCATAACTCCAGTCTGTATAACAAATCGAATACTATTTTCCAGACCAAATCTGGATGTAATCCAACAGGAAGTGACTTCATCTGTTACAGCATTTAGTGATGACAGCATACAGTCAAATAAAACACCTCCAACTACAACTGAAACCATTGCTGTCACCATGTCTTTGTTTTTCACATTAATAAAAACAAGATGTGTTTATTGAGCAAAGAATACAACACAATGAGTGCATGGATGTCAAATGAGGCATACAGTAAACCATCAGTGTGTCTGCATGTGTTTTTTCAAAGAGGACTTCCAACAAAATCTATCACCACAAATTGAGCAAGAAAATGGTTTTTCACCTGTGTGTGTTCTCATGTGTGATTGCATGTTTGTCTTGTAAGTGAAGCATTTACCACAGTCTGAGCAACTGAAAGGTTTTTCTCCTGTGTGCATTCTCATGTGTAATTGCATGGTTCTCTTTTGAGTGAAGTGTGTGCCACAGTCTGAGCAACTAAAAGGTTTTTCTCCTGTGTGCGTTCGCATGTGTCTTTGCATGGTAGTCTTCTGAGTGAAGCGTTTACCACAATCTGAGCAACTGAACGGTTTTTCTCCTGTGTGCGTCCTCATGTGCAATAGCATGTTTGTCTTGTAAGTGAAGTGTTTACCACAGTCTGAGCAACTAAAAGGATTTTCTCCTTTGTGTGTTCTCATGTGTAATCGCATGTGTGCCTTTCGAATGAAGCGTTTACCACAGTCTGAACAACTAAAGGGATCTTCTCCTGTGTGTGTTCTCATGTGTGATCGCATCGTTGTCTTTTGTGTGAAGCGCTTACCACAGTGTGAGCAACTAAAAGGTTTTTCTCCTGTGTGCGTTCTCATGTGTGATTGCATAGCAGCCTTTTGAGTGAAGTTTTTACCACAGTGTGGGCAACTAAAGGGTTTTTCTCCTGTGTGCGTTCTCACATGTTTTTGCATGTTTGTCTTTAAAGTGAAGCATTTACCACATTCTGAGCAACTAAAAGGTTTTTCTCCTGTGTGTGTTCTCATGTGTCGAGCCAAATGACTCTTACAAGTAAATCTTTTATGACACACTGAGCAGTTAAAATGTTTACCTGTCTTCTTTTTAGAGGTTACGGAGTGTTTGTCGTCAGTGTGAGTCGTCAGATCACCTTCACAGTCTGTATCGCTGCTCAGAGATTCTTGGGTGTAGTCGCTGTCTTCATATTCAGAAGAGTGTGACGTTGTGTCGTCACTATCTGACAGTGGAGCTAAGTGGTTGTCTGGTTGTGATCCTCCACAGTGGTTTCCATCAGTTTCTGTTGTCATGTGTTGCAATGAGCTGCTGCAAGAAGGCTCTGCCTCTCTCATGTCTTTTGGGCCTAGAAGATGCTCTTCATCCTGAGTGATTGTGAGTTCTTCCACTTCCTCTTTAACATATGGGTGCTGTGACGCCGCCTCTTCCTTTTTAATGTGGGCGGGTTGTGGGACCGGCTCTTCCTCTTTAATGTGGGCGGGCTGTGCCTCTGCCTCTTCCTCTTTAATATGGGTGGGTTGTGGCTCTTCCTCCTCCTCATTAACAAAGTGGGGTTGTGGCTCTGCCTCTTTCATCTTCTCACTTGGACTATGATGAAGCTGTGAGGATTCAGCCGGTTTTGTCTTCAGGGTCTTACGTCACTGCAGGGACACCTGTCACTGGCAACCTGGTGAGATCAGCCTCCCCTGGGTGGAGACAGCTCTTTGTCATCCTCCCCTGTGGCTAAGTGCGACATTCTTCTTGAGGACCAATCAGCTGCTGGATGTCTGCGGGACACAAACAGTAGTTATCATGTACTGTGAAAAATGTTTTGTTGCAACTATGTCTGAAATATGAGCATTTGTACAATATTTTATTGAAATAAATGCATTATATATATTTGTATGTATTGATAGGTCAGAGTGAAGTGAACATTTAACTCCTGATATCTGAAAATCTATTTACCTAACACCCACCCACCCAACCATTTTCTACCATTTATTTGAGGTCTGGTTGCGGGTGCTGCAGCCTGAGCAGTGAAGCCCTGACTACCCTCTCCCCAGCAACTTTTTCCAGCTCCTCCTGGTGAATGCCGAGCTGTTTCCAGGGCAGTTGAGAGACAGTCTCTCCAATGTGTCCTGGGTTTTCCCCGTGGCCTCCTACCGTTCGAAGGTGCCCTGAACATCTCCCCAGGGAGGCGTCCGGGAGGCATCCTGACCAGATGCCTGAGCCATCTAATCTTGCTATTCTCAATGCCAAGGAGCAGTCTCTCTCGAATGACAGTACTTCTCACCCTACCTCTAAGGGAGAGCCCAGCCACCCTGCGGAGAAAACTTATTTCAGCCGCTTGTACCCACCATCTTGTCCTTTTGGTCACTACCCAAAGCTCATGGCCATACGTGAGGGTAGTAACGTAGACCGCTAAATTAAGATTTTAAGAAATTAAGGGCCAATCCAGCGAGACTTGAAGGTCACGGTTCGATGAAGCCAACAGGACCGCATCATCTGCGAAAGGCAGAGACCAGATCGTGCGACCAACAAACCAGAAACCCTAAATGCTTTGCAGCACCTAGAAATTCCATCCATAAATGAAACGAATCGGTGACAAGACGCAGCGTGGCTTGTCATGATGTGTATGTGTAAATTACGGTAACATCATTATGAATAAAATACGTTCTCTGCGTTTTTTGTCTTGTATTAAGTTAAGCATGGTGATGCATGTTTTGATTATCTAGTACTTTGTTTGTGGTCTACTTTATTGTTTTACTTTGTAATGTTTGCTTCAGCATTTGTTTTTGAGCTGTTTGCAAATACTCCGTGGCTGAAGATGGAACTTTTCAATAGTTAAATAGTTGTAAATATGACACATAGTAAGATGCTTAATAAACACTTCATGAATGGGGGGGTGGCAGATACATATGCCAAGAGAGCACAAGTAGGGGCAATTAAGTACAGTAACGCTAAAGTTAAGACAAAATAATTCGAAGAGAACACAAAGTGTATTCACAGCATAAAATGTGGCTCAGCATGTACTACGTAGGCCTGCTAGCACGTGAGCGGCTAACATTAGCACGTCCATTTAGAACGGCATCTTAGAACGGCAACAATTGAAAGAGTGCAAAGGGATATTGCGGTCATATTACCTCGTTGGCCACGTGCACCGTAGACGAGTACAATAGCGTCTTCTGAGAGTTACAACAGCAACTTGTGAAGGACAGCTTTTGCGCGGTGGCTTGGTGTGCACCAATCATCAACGTCCTACTGAAACACACACACATAGCGAACATAGGTTCCACTTTAGAGCTACGAAGCTTCTTCTGCTGGCAGTTTCCGGCAGGCTGTACGCTTGAATGCGTAATGCTGCCCCCTCGCCGTAAACAAGGAAACTACACTAAATTGTCACAAGACAAAGACGGCGTATAATCGCCTCCTCAATTTGTACTTAAAGGACGTGATTGTAAAATCAGCAAGACCCAAATCAGTCTTTCCTCAGCGTGTTTGCTGCATGACAACAGTACATGCCTAACTGACTCTTACTCACCACACTCACACAAACCATCAGGGTGCTTCCCTATCTTAAAAAGCACGCCGCAACACCACAGTGGCCCGATCCAAGTAAAGTAACTGGTGGGGTGGCTTCACTCGGGACGCAGCGGGACCAAATCATGCCACGACAGCTTCACCATGCGGGAAGAAAAAAAGCCTGTGTCGTGCAGCGGCGTGGTCGGTTGGTGCCAATGCGCTGGTGTTCACGTTTTTCCATTCATGCATAAATAAATGACAATATTACTGTATCTGTATGACTTCTTTTACATTGATATGTCGATCGATCCTAAAATGGAAAGAATGTTTGCTAGTGTGTGTTTCAGTACGACGTTAATGATTGAGGCACAGCACGCGAATAAGCAAGAAGTGGCCTTCACTAGTTGCTGCTGTAACGCTCAGAAGACGCTATTGTACTCCTGTCTAGTGCGTGCGGCCAATGAGGTAACAAGAGTGCAAAAACATTCTGCACTCTTTAACTTGTTTAGATACGATGTCGTTCGCAATGAATGTGCTATTGTTAGCCGCTAACGTGAGCCCGCTAGCAGCTCAGCGTAGTACATGCTAAGCCGTATTTTATGCTATGAAAACATTTTATGTTCGTTTTAAACATTACTTTGTGTTTGTTAGTATTTAATAGTATTTTCTGTACAGTTCTCACGGCATGCTTAATAGTTACCCAATCTTGTGCTCTCCTTTGTTGCTGTCTTGACATATGTGCATATCTGCCAGCTCATCCCCTCCACTCCACTGCTGCTACCCATACCGGAGTCATTTTAGCCCTGCAGTCTTTATCCTGCTCATAGTCTGGCGGATGTCAAAAATGACATCTTGTCCGGCAAGCTAGCGAAATGGCCACCAAGTCTCCAGTGTAAACATACAAATGATCAGTAATTCGACTGTTGACTGCAATATTTAGGTCTGGGATAACATAGGAAATTACCCAGAATTCTCTACATCGGGCACATTTACAGCAGAATAATACAACAAGCCTAAGCAGACCAAAAGATAAACCAAATGAACCTCATTGGACTAACAAGTGTTTTTCTACATACCGTCTGCAGCCACTGAGTATTTGCAAACAGCTCAAAAACAAAGGCTGAAGCAAACATGTTCCAAAAGTCAAGCCCTCACATTAAGGCTTCCGTGAAACAATGGCGCCCTCGTTGTCTCACGCTCTTTTATAACTTTATCCTTATCTGAACACATCAACAGCAGTGCAATTCTAACACCATACATGCATCTCCAACTCACAAAGATGTCTCCAGTACTTCTCAGAACCACATTTCCTTATTAAATGCATTTAGGGACACTTCAAACATTCAAAAGACGTCTTTATTATGCGTGTAAACAAAAATACTAAGAAAAAAGTGGATATTCTTTTCACTCACTTTGTAATTCTTCATACAAATTTCTGCATGTATGTTTTGCTTGTAAATCCCAGAAATTACACTCAAAACATGTGAACTCAAGTAAAATGACTTAGTGTCTTTGAACGCATCCTCTCATTGCTCTAATACAGTGGTTGTCAGTTATTTTCTGGCACGCCTCCCCTAGAGGCCAGAGATGTTGTCGCGCCATCCCTTTTTGAAATACTATGACAACTGATAATATGTATTTATCAGTACAAACTGAATTTGAAACTGAAACCCGGAAAATGCAACAAAATGGAGAGCTGTGAAGTGTATTCAAGAGTCAAATGGCATTTTGGAGTATAATACATTTGGACATATTGGGAGGTTTACACTTATACTGAAAGTACTCCCTGCTTCTCGCGCCCCACTATTTGAGAACCACTGCTGTAATAAATGATTCAAACGTTGAGCAAGGGCCGCACGGTGGATGAGTGGGTAGCACGTTGGCCTCACAGTCAAGTGGCTCAGGGTTTGAATCTCCGTTGGGCATCTCTGTGTGAAGTTTGCATGTTCTCCCTGTGCGTGCGTGGGTTTTCTGCGGGTACTCCGGTTTCCTCCCACATTCCAAAAACATGCATGTTAGGTTAATTGGTGACTCTAAATTGTCCATCGGTATGAATGTGAATGTTTGTTTGTCTATATGTGCCCTGCGATTGACTGGCGACCAGTCCAGGGTGTACCCCGCCTCCTGCCCAAAGTCAGCTGGGATAGGCTCCAGCATACCCGCGACCCTAATGAGGATAAGCGGTATAGAAAATGAATGAATGAATGAATGAAATGTTGAGCAAAAGAAAGAAACTAGTGTTAGGTAGACATGTGTTATCTTTTAGCTTGATTAAATTTTTTACATGACTTGAATCTGTTAAAAAATATAAAATCTTTCTTTCAATAAAACATAGTGAAAACCCTGAAGGCCCTGAAGAGAAACCATCTGAGTCCTCACAGCTTCATCATAGTACAAGTGAGGAAATGAGAGAGGCAGAGCCACCACCCCACTATGATAATGAGAAAGAGGAGGAGCCACAGCCCACCCATATTAAAGAGGAGGATGAGGTGTTACAGCTCCTCTATGTTAAAGAGGAAGAGGAGGGGCCACGTCTGACCTACATTAAAGAGGAAGAGCAGGATTTACATCACCCCTATGTTAAAGAGGAAGAGCCACAGCCAACCCACATTAAAGAGGAACAAGAAGAACTCTCAATCACTCAGGAGGGAGAGCATCTTTTAGGGCCAGAGGACCATTTTTTTCTGACTTGTGTCTCTGCGGTGACAGATGACCCTGAAGACATACCACCTAAGTCCTCGCAACTTCATCACAGTCCAAGTGAGGAGATGAGAGAGGCGCAGCCTTCATGCAGCAGGTCATTGCAACACATGACAACAGAAGCTGATGTAGACCACTGTGGAGGATCACGAGCAGACAACCTGTTAGCTCCACTGTCAGATAGTGACGACACAACATCGCACTCTTCTGAATATGAAGACAGCGACTACAACCAAGAATCTCTGAGCAGCGATACAGACTGTGAAGGTGATATGATGACTCACACTGGCAACAAACAATCTGAAAGCTCTAAAAAAGAGATAGATCAACTTTTTCACTGCTCAGTTTGTCATCAAATATTTTCTCATAAGGGTCGTTTGGCTCAACACATGACAACACACACAGGAGAAAAACCTTTTAGTTGCTCAGACTGTGGTATAAGCTTCACTTTGAGGACAAACATGCAAAGACACATGAGAACGCATAGAGAAGAAAAACGTTTTAGTTGCTCAGACTGTGGTAAAGGCTTCACTCTAAAGACAAACATGCAATCACACATGAGAACGCACACTGGAGAAAAACCTTTTAGTTGCTCAGACTGTGGTAAATGTTTCACCCAAAAGACACATATGCGATTACATATGCGAACACACACAGGAGAAAAACCTTTTAACTGCCCAAATTGTGGTATAAGCTTCACTTTGAGGACAAACATGCAAAGACACATGAGAACGCACAGAGAAGAAAAACCTTTTAGTTGCTCCGACTGTGGTAAAGGCTTCACTCTAAAGACCAACATGCAATCACACATGAGAACGCACACAGGAGAAAAACCTTTTAGTTGCTCAGAGTGCGGTAAGCACTTCACTGAAAAGAAAAACATGCAAAGACACATGAGAACACACACAGGAGAAAAACCTTTTAGTTGTTCAGATTGTGGTAAAGGCTTCACTCTAAAGACCAACATGCAATCACACATGAGAACACACCTAGGAGAAAAACCTTTCAGTTGCTCAGAGTGTGGTAAATGCTTCACTGAAAAGAAAAACATGCAAAGACACATGAGAACGCACCCAGGGGGACAGCCTTTTACTTGCTCAAAATGTGGTGACACATTTTCTTGGAAGTGCTCTTTGAAAAAACACATGCTGAGTCACTGATGTTTTACTGTTTGACTTATCTTCCAGGCAAACACTGTGGTGTAATATTCTTTGTTCAATAAGTACATCTGTTTTTTTATTAATGTGCAAAAGAAAAACATTGTGACTGCAGAGGTTTCATTTGTAGTTGGAGGTGTTTTATTTGACTGTATGCTGTCATCATTAAATGCTGTAACCGATGAAGTCACTTTTTTTGATTACTTCCAGAATCAGTCTGTAAAGTAGTCTTTTGATTCCTTTTACTGACCTGCATTGTTATGATTCACTCACTGGGATACGTACCACAGGAAGCCTTTGTAGAATTTCAGTGAGGGCTTTTAAATTTTTTGTTCTAATTTTGCAGATTTGATTTGATTTTGCTCAAACAACTATTATTATAGCTATATTATCATCTATTCAAAAGGTAATCATTGTATTATTTAAATTACCATCCAGCCGTCTTGTATGCCGCTTTTTCTCATTATGGTTGTAGAGGTTTGCTGGAGCCTATCCCAGATACACCAGTCAACTAATTTAACGTGCCTATTTTTTTAATGTGGGCATACCAGGAGAAAACCCACCCATGGGGAGGACATGCAAACTCCACACAGAGATTTGACCCCAGATCTTCCCAATCTCCAGACTGTGTGGCCAACATGCCAACCATTAGGCCATCATGTGGCCCTTGTCCTATTACATATTGATGAAAAGTTCACAAATAAGTGCCCTGATTAGTATATTTTTTTATTTTGATTCTGATTACATCCCACTTGATGCATGCACTAAAGATGAGAGTGTATAAAGGACAAACTGGCCAAATAATATTCATAATCGTGAGAAAAAAATACCATTTAAAAGAAAAGGGCGAGACTTCCGGTCCATATTACACAGGCTTTATCCAATCCATCCATTTTGTTCCGCTTAACTGTAGTCGGGTCGCGGGGAAGCAGCCTAAGCAGGGAAGCCCAGACTTCCCTGTCCCCGGCTACTTTGTCCAGCTTCCTCGGGCGGCTCCCCAGACGTTCCCAGGCCAGTTGACAGTCTCTCCAACGTGACCTAGGTCTTTCCCGAGGCCTCCTACTGATTGAACGTGCCCTGAACACCTCCCCAAAGAGGCATCCGGGAGGCATCCTAACCAGATGCCCAAGCCACCTCATCAGCGGTTCTACTCCGAGACTTCTTTTCACCTTATCTCTAAGGGACAACCCAGCCACCCTATGGAGGAAAGTCATTTCGGCCGCGATCTTGTCCTTTTGATCACTACCCAAAGCTCATGACCTTTGGTGAGGATTGGAACGTACACTGACCGGTAAATTGCTTTTTGGCTCAGCTCCTTCTTCACCCCAACAGACTGATGCAGTGGTTTATGTAACTAAATCCAAAACTGTAACTGTAAACCAAATGTTAACCATTTCCTTATGTGACCCATTTTCCTGCGACACCGCCTACATTGCAAAGAAGAACAGGAAAGTGCAAGCGTGTGATTTGTCTATACAAATTAAGTGTTCGACTTACTCAGTGACTCAGTGTGGCAAAGGTGGAGCAATTTATGTTAAAAAAAAAGACTTTGCACCTTGACGGAGGTTGTGTACTGGTTACTGAGTCACTCGCATTTGTTGATCTAAGAAGTCGTGAAACTTCAAAACCTGATGGTATTAAGATGAGAATCTATTTAACTGAATTTGGCGGTTTGGGCAGTTTTGAGCTCCACAGTCTTGCAGAATCTCTACACAGGAGATTCATACTGGAGAGATTCCCTGACCTTCAAAGACCCAGGGTCGTGTGCAGTCTACACGGCAAAGACCCACAACACAATCCTGACACCGCCTCTCTACCGCAGCCACAATCCACAGTCCTGGCTGGCGAGGTCTTGCCTTGCCGTTTCTGTACGCTAAGTGCGGAAACAGACAAAATAAGACTGTTGAGGTTGTGAAATTGATCTCCTAAGTAAACGTCAGCATGTCTTTCTCTACCCTCCAGAGTCTGGATATTTTGACATAAACTTAACACCCATCATGGGACATCTCCTGTCATGAGAATTTATTCCAGCTCTTAAGTTTACACTTGGGAAAATCGGTCTGTATGTTGAAAAAGAGCAGCACATGATTGCTTTATGATCTGAAGGGTAAAGAAAACATTTTGGAGAAGGCCAAAAATACACTGCACAGACTTCTAAGGCAATGCATCACTTAAATCAGACAGCTGGGAATGTCACCACAGAAGACTAGAAATCTTTCCTGATAATAAGTAGGTGATGTATTAGTAACAAAATAATGCCACATAATTTGATAGAAATGAAAATGATCACCCTATAGAGGGGGAAATCAAAGACACCCCAAAAATAAAAGTGAAAAAAATGATGCAGCAGACTGGCCCATTTTGCCAAAATGTCATTGTAGCAACTCAAAATGATTCTCAGTAGTTTGTGTGGCCCCCACGTGCTTGTACGCATGCCTGACAACATCGGGGCATGCTCCTAATGAGACCACGGATGGTGTACTGTGAAATCTCATCCCAGATCTGGACCAGGGCATCACTGAGCTCCTGGACAGTCTGAGGACAACCTGGCAGCGCCGGATGAACCTAAACATAATGTCCCAGAGGTGTTCTATTGGGTTTAGGTCAGGTGAACGTGTGAGCTAGTCAGTTGGTATCAATTCCTTCATCCTCCAGGAACTGCCTGCATACTCTAGCCACATGAGGTCGGGCATTGTCGTGGACCAGGAAGAACCCAGGTCTCACTGCACCAGCGTAGGTTCTGACCATGGGTCCAAGGATTTCATCCCGATACCTAATAGCAGTCAGGGTGCCATTATCTAACCTGTAGAGGTCTGTGCGTCCTTCCAGGGATATGCCTCCCCAGACCATCACGGACCCACCACCAAACCGGTCATGCTGAATGATGTTGCAGGCAACATAATGTTCTCCATGGCATCTCCAGACCCTTTCACATTTGTCGCATGTGCTCAGGTTGAACTTGAACAGGATGCCAATGGCGTAGTTGCCAATGCTGGTGGTCACACCGATCCTGCTGAGGGTTTAAGGACCTTCTACGGCCCTGTCCAGCTCTCCTGGAGTAACTGCCAGTCTCCTGGAATCTCCTCCATGCTCTTGAAACTGTGCTGGGAGACACAGCGAACCTTCTTGCAAGGGTACCATCCTGAAGGAGTTGGACTACTTGTGCAACCTCAGAGATGTTGATCCAAGCCAAATGAAAAACTACAGCAGTAGAAAGTCAGTCAGTAAAAAATCAGCCAAAAGAGATGAGGAGTTAACCTGGAAAACCATTCCTCGTTGTTGCCCTCTGATGCACTTGTTGTTGATTTCATTAACAACAAAGCAGCTGAAAGTGTTTAACAACCCCCTCTGCTACTTAACTGGCCAGATCAATATCCCAGAAATTTGACTGATAGGTTACTATACTGTAATATACTGATTAAAACGTGTTCCTCTAATTTTTTTGAGCAGTGTATTACCATCCCGCAAAATCTGGGTCACATGGTGGAATAGAAAGACTTCAATAGGCTGTAGAAGAGCAGACTGGTAGAAGAGTTAGCAATGATCAAGTGCAATAATGGCTGTCAGCTCAGGATGCATATATTTTGCACAAATTGGCTTGAAAAATCTATGCTACAAAACGCGTTTTTGCTCCGCATCCTCTGCATCAATTCTAACCAGATGCCCGAGCCACCTCATCTGGCTCCTCTCAATGCGGAGGAGCAGCGGTTCTCCTCCGAGTCTCTCCCGGATGACAGTGCTTCTCACCCTATCTCTAAGGAAGAGCCAGCCGCCCTGCGGAGAAAACTCATTTCGGCCGCCTGTACCCGCGATCTTGTCCTTTCGGTTACTACCCAAAGCTCATGACCATAGGTGAGGGTAGGAACGTAGATTGACCGGTAAATTGAGAGCTTTGCCTTTCGGCTCAGCTCTCTCTTCACCACGACAGACACCGGTCCGCATCACTGCAGACGCTGCACCAATCCGCCTGTCCGTCTCGCGTTTCATCCTTCCCTCACTCGTGAACAAGACCCCGAGGTATTTAAACAGTGTCTTAAGGTAATGATCAGTTTAATTTGTTGTGTCTTCACTCGCTCCATATTCTTCCTCTACCCTCTTGCCTTGATTTGAAGGGTGATCTTGTTTCCAGAAGCCTGAAGCTGCCAATCCTGTAGAGAGAACAAATGTTAATTACCAGAATTAAACATACAAATGTATGTTTTTTGTACACATATTATACATCTCATAAACTCACTTTGTGTAGAAGTGACAGCTCTCTTGTGGAGTTGGCCATCTGCAGCGGTGGGCGATTAGACGCAGCTCAGATCAGTTGCATCATCTTCTGTTTTCTGTGTATTCTGACACTGTTTTTTCCCTTTGTTACATTTCAAATGAGGATGATTAAACATACTTTTACTCTACTCACCCCCTCCAAATTTCCAATGCTCCTATTTTGAACCAGTTTATTGTCTCTGCAGCTCTCTGCTCTTCAGTATTTTCAAAGCAGACCGCTTGTTCAGCAGCCTTTAAAATGGTAGGTTCTTCATCACAGATAACATCTTAGTGAAAATGCTTCACCTAGGAAGCGTCAGATTTATGCTATAAAATTATATAACAAAGAAATCTTCTAAAACCGAATACATCTGGGAATTGTTTAAAATTAGCTAACTTTAGTCTAAGACCGACAGTCTCAACCATTATACAAGCACCATATAAATTCCATTACAGAGGTGCCCCTTTCTAAAAATAAACCCATCTCGAAATTGTTAAAAGTATTTATGCAAGTGTCTGAATAGCTCGGTCTTATTCTCAAAGAAGAGCAGTTATACAATCAGAGCAGTTATACAAACCTTATTAAATATTGATGGAAAAATTTATATAAGTTATTGCATGACAACACATTTATGTTTGGGAACTGCTTCGAAACATAATAACCCCTTTGTGCATACAAATACAAGTGAAAAAAGACCGGTAGACTGCTTGCACAAACACGCACACACCAACATTAACAGACACTGACCCAAGCACCCCACACCCACTGAACAAAAAAACTGAAAAACAACGCCTTATATGGCGTGCTGAAATGTAACCAAAATCGCACCCTGAGAGTGAAATTAAAGGCAGGGGGAAAAGCAGCTGTTTGAAAGCAGTTGATATGGTGTAGTGAGTAGCTGCTTCCCTTTTTGCAAAAGACAACTTCTGGCTCAGGTTGTGTTCTTTGTCTCCTGTCTTCCTGCTGGTGTGCATCCTGTCAGGCTAACCCGGACAAATAAAGACTGGAAGTCCCACTCTCTTCTTTTTTAGTGATATTTTTTCCTCAGGATTAATTAATGATTAAATTAATTGACATTTTGTACTTTTTGTACTCTCTAAGAAACACTACTACAGCTAGCGGACCAGATCACCAGAGTAAAATATATCAACCATACCCTGTACAGGCAAGCCAGGAAGGAACACTTCTAATCAAACAGGAAGTGACTTCAGTTACAGCAACAGTCCAATAAAACATCTTTATCTATGTGACGGAGCACAGTCGTCACTAATATTCGGCATTACATTAACACGCAGGCACACTCATACACGCAACCACTCACGCTCCTCCCTCACTTTCCCACCGTGTCGCTAGTATTTCCCTACAATCACATACGTCTTTCCCTTCCTCATAGATACACCAAGGGTGCACACTTGGGAGTATTTTATCTTACATTACCTATATCTCATACATATACACACGCACCTACTTACCTCTGTCGTTTCCCGGGCCAAACTTGATCAATACTTCCAAGTTGGTTAAAGATGTCAATTTTGCGCATCATGTGACGGATTTCATAAATTTCCAAATGCCTCCAAATCACCTTATTAGTGTTTGCTTTGATTTGTTGTTTATATTAAGAATATATGGCACATTATGCCTGTTTTGTTAAATAAATTGCTTTTCATTGTCTAATAGTCAAGCGGCCGATGACAGCCAATAGGAGAGCTTATGGGGTTTGAAAGAAGGCCTTTTCAGGCATGTAGGTAATCTGGCTGGAGTTACATTGAAGGTAACGTGGCAGGCTGATGTTGTACTTGGGGTTACACCATTTTTTCCCTAGCTCAGTTGTAAATACATACATCCTTGAAAATATTCTTTTGTGGATATTCTTGTTTTTCACTGTTAATAGTTTGCACTGGTTTGCTGTGATTTACCCTTTGGATAGTGGCAATAAAGACCAGTTGAGCACTCACATTCGACTTGGCCTGAGTTCTGCAGGGAACCCACGACAATCTACAAATGAAACCACTGCAGTCACCATGTCTTTCTTTTGCTCATGAATAAAAACTTATTTATTAAACAAAGACACGTGCAGAGAATATTACAACACAGCAACAACACAGTAACTGCATGGAAGTCAGGAGAGTCAAACAGTAAACCATCAGTGACTGCATGTTTTTTTTTTCCAAAGAGGACTTCGAAGAAAATGTGTCACCACAAAAAGCTTTTTCTCCCGTGTGTTCTCATGTGTACTTGCATGTTTGTCTTTTGAGTGAAGCGTTTACCACAGTCTGAGCAGCTAAAAGGTTTTTCTCCTGTGTGCGTTCTCATGTGTAAGATCACGTTTGCCTTTTGAGCAAAGCGTTTACCACAGCCAGAGCAGCTAAAAGGTTTTTCTCCTGTGTGCGTTCTCCTGTGTGATGTCATGTCAGTTTTACGTGTGAAGCCTTTACCGCAGTCTGAGCAACTGAAAGGTTTTTCTCCTGTGTGTGTTCTTATATGTGATTTCATGTGTGTCTTATAATTGAAGCGTTTACCACAGTCTGGGCAACTAAAAGGTTTCTCTCCTGTGTGTGTTCTCATGTGAGACTGCATGGTTGTCTTTCGAGTGAAGCGTTTACCACACTCTGAGCAACTAAAAGGTTTTTCTCCCGTGTGTGTTCTCATGTGTATTCCCTCATCTGACTTTCGAGCAAAGCATTTACCACAGTCTGAGCAACTAAAAGGTTTTTCTCCTGTGTGTGTTCTTATGTGTTGAGCCAAATTACTCCTGCAAGAAAATCTTTTATCACAAACTGAGCAGTTAAAATGTTTACCTGTCTTCTTTTTAGAGCTTTCAGAATGTTTGTTGCCAGTGTGAGTCATCCCATCACCTTCACAGTCTGTATCGCTGCTCAGAGATTCTTGGTTGTAGTCGCTGTCTTCATATTCAGGAGAGTGTGACATTGTGTCGTCACTATCTGACAGTGGAGCTAACAGGTTTTCTGCTTTTGATCCTCCACAGTGGTCTCCATCAGCTTCTGTTGTCATTTGTTGCAGTGAGCTGCTACATGAAGGCTGCGCCTCTCTCATCTCCTCACTTGGACTGTGATGCAGATGTGAGGACTCAGGTGGTTTGTCTTCAGGGTCTTCTGTCACCGCAGAGACACAAGTCAGAAACACCTGGTCCTCTGGCCCTAGAAGATGCTCTCCCTTTTGAGTGATAAAAAATTTTTCCTCTTCCTTTTTAACATAGGGGGGCTGTGACTCCACCTCTTCTTCTTTAACATGGGTGGGCTGCGGAGCCACCTCTTCTTCTTTAATGTCACCCACATTGAGGAGGAGCTTCAACCCATCTGGCTGTGGCTCCTCCTTGTCCCCCTTGAAGGGGGGCAGTGACTCCACCTTTCTTACCTCCTCACTTGGACTATGATGAAGCTGTGAAGACTCAGGTGGTTTGTCTTCATGGTCTGCGGTCACCGCAGAGACACCAGTCATTGGTAACCTGGTGAGATCGGCCTCCCCTGGCCGTAGAAAATGCTCGCCATCCTGGGTGATTGAGAGTTCTGCCTCTTCCTCTTTAACATAGAGGTGGCTGTGGCTCCTCCTCTTCCTCTTTGACATATGGCACGGTTGTAGCTCCACTTTTTCCTTTTTGATGTGAATGGGCTGTTGCACCTTCTCTTCCCCTGTAATTGGTTGTTGCTCCGCCTGCTCCAAAGAGGAGCGCTCACCTTGTGGCTGAGGGGGACATTCTTTTCGATGAGCAAACAACTCCTGGATGTCTGCAGGACACAAACAAGAATTATTGTGGAAGCTTATTGTGAACTGTAAAAAACAAAAATGAGCAATAAATGACAGGAATTACAAAAAAACATAACATTATACAGTGAGGGAAAAAACTATTTGAATTCCAGCTGATTTTGTAAGTTTGCCCACTAACTCCCGCTTGTAGCTTGTAAATTGATGCAATTATTCGTAAATGGAAGAAACATAAATTAACTGCCAATCTCCCTCGGTCTGGAGCTCCATGCAAGATCTCACCTCGTGGAGTTTCAATGATAATGAGAACGGTGAGGAATCAGCCCAGAACCATTCGGGACGAACTTGTCAATGATCTCAAGGCAGCTGGGACCATAGTCACCACAAAAACAGTTGGTAACACACTACGCCGTGAAGGACTGAAATCCTGCTGTTCCCGCAAGGTCCCCCTGCTCAAGAAAATCCATCTTACAGGCCCGTTTGAAGTTTGCCACTGAACATTTGACTGATTCAGAGGAAGACTAGGTGAAAGTGTTGTGGTCAGATGAGACCAAAATTGAGCTCTTTGGCATCAACTCAACTCGCCGTGTTTGGAGGAGGAGGAATGCTGCCTACGACTCCAAAAACACCGTCCCCACCGTCAAATATGGAGGTGGAAACATTATGCTTTGGGGGTGTTTTTCTGCCAAGGGGACAGGACAATTGCACCGCATCAAAGGGAGGATGGATGGGGACATGTACCGTCAAGTGTTGGGTGAGAACCTCCTTCCCTCAGTCAGGACATTAAAAATGGGTCGTGGTTGGGTATTCCAGCATGACAATGATCCAAAACACACGACCAAGGCAACAAAAGATTGGCTCAAGAAGAAGCATAATAAGGTCATGGAGTGGCCTAGTCAGTCTCCAGACCTTAATTCCATAGAAAATCTGTGGAGGGAGCTGAAGGTTCGAGTTGCCAAACATCAGCCACGAAACATGAATGACTTGGAGAGGATCTGCAAAGAGGAGTGGGCCAAAATCCCCCCTGAGATGTGTGCAAACCTTGTGGCCAACTACAAGAAACGGCTGACCTCTGTGATTGCCAACAAAGGTTTTGCCACCAAGTACTGAAGCACGTTTTTCAAAGGGATCAAATACTTATTTCCTTCATGGAAATGCTAATTAATTAATAACTCTTTTTGAAACGCATTTTTCTGGATTTTTTTTGTCATTGTTGTCTCTCAGTGTTCAAATAAACCTACCATTGAAATTATATACTGATCATTTCTTTGTTAGTGGGCAAACTTACAAAATCATCTGGGGTTCAAAAAGTTTTTTCCCTCACACACACACACATATATTGTATATGGTACCTATTAACAGCTGGAAATGAAGTGAAAACTTAAAACAAGCTAAAACAAGCACACGTTTGAAAATCGATTTACCTAACACTAGTTTCTTTAATAGTAGCACAATATTTCTACTACATAACTACTTTTTACTCCGAGGGACCTGGCAGCGCTTCCTCTCACAAAGCTGAGCCACATTTGGTTAAAAAAAGACTCGTTTGGGTGTGTGGAATATACAGTAGTTTAATTCACTTTGCGTGTCGGGTTTAGCCGATGCGCTGTGAACGGTGCAGCCCTATAAATGGCCCTGACATCAATTCCACTCCCACACCCCCTGGCATAAGCTACGCTGTGAGATGTCTAAAAAAGGAAGGAATCCATCAATGCAATCTGCACTGGGAATCAGACCAGATCCACGTGAGGGCACGCCTCAACCAGACGGGCTGGGCCGTGCGCCCCCCCATTTAACATGGAAGCGGATTACCGAGGTCGCATCACTTTGATTTATTCGGAGAGAAAGATAACCCATACACATCGGTATAATGTCACGCTGGGCAGCAACCTAAAACACTTTTTAGGACGTGAACTGCGTGAACAGCGAGCTGGGACGAATGCAGTGTTTTCACTTTACTAGTAAATTGAGTGTACTGTAATATTGCATTGTAAATGTGATGCCTATATTTTGCATACATATGAAGACAATGTGCTTGGCATTGATGAGTGTGGACGAGAGCACATTTATTTTATTTTTCTGTCCTTCAGAAAAAACCTTAAAATCACCCAAAAAGTGTTTTTTTCCCGCACACCCCCTACATCACAAGTCCATTGACACTCATTACATTAGCGTCATCTCACCCGTTCTAGTTCCCCGCCCCTAGATTCAGCAATGCCTGTAAAGTCACCACTTTATTTTATAGCCATCTTAACAGGCATTGGCCGAGACAGCTATAAACACAGGGGTCACTTGTGTGACCTTTGGCCTGGGTCAAAGGTAATATTACCACTGGTTTTCTAATACGCCGTTGTAAAATGCTGATCTGAGTTCAGCAAACACGGCTTCGAGGTCTGCGTGGACAAAGCCCCGGATGGGCTGTCTGGTCTCTGTCGCTGCTGAGAGCCTCCAACAAAATGGCTGTGAGCTCCCTCGGTAGACAGAGTACACATCTAACCTGCCCCAAGCGGCATAGCAACGCATTTAACCCGAATAGAAAACTTTCTTACAGTAAAGCCGACAAAAAGTGACCTGCATGCAATTTTCGGCAAAACACCCGCACAGGAGTACCATGAACTCCACAAAGTGGTGATGTGGGTTTTTTTTTGGTATCTTCGCCGTGCTACACTTATGTAAACAAGCCCCTCTGCCCCCACGGTAGCATGCTAGCTGCTGCAGTTCGATGGCGGAGCCCGGGATGTTGCTGTTACGTCGAGTTTGAGAGAAAATGTACACAACAAGCTCTCCCGGGCTAATGAGTGGATCTTAGCAGGCCAGCATGATGGAAGGAAAGGCGGGCATGGTAGCCTAGCCCGAACCGCTCCGCGGTTCCCTCGCTTCCGCTTCCTCTCCCACCGCCTGCAGCGCTTCCTTTTCGGTTGTATCGCAGTAGTGGGACTCGAGGCCGCTTATGCACACACAGTTCCAAAATAAGCCATAAAACTCACCAGAAGTCAGCGGTGGTGGATCATCCAGCAGGTAAGTGTCGTTTTTGGGATCCTTCGTCACTTTTCATTCCACTTTTCCTCTCGCAGTTTGCTCTGCGCTCCCAGCTCGTGCACTGCTAACGCGAAGATGATTGGCTCTCTTAAAGGGGACGTACTCTATTTTGGCTCCACCGACATTTACTATTCTTAAAGGGCCCACTAGACACCACTACATCTATTGTACAACTATAGCAGTGTTTTTCAACCTTTTTTTGAGCCAAGGCACACTTTTTTCATTCCAAAAATCCCAAAGCACACCACCAGCAGAAAATGCAAACAGTAATCTCTGTAGCCTATAGAAACAATATAAAGTCAATATAAAGTGTTGCCACCTACTGCTATTTAGCTTATTACATGATTACTCTGCCCATCATTGGACAGCACAGACACTCAGCAATGGCACATTTTTGGCGGACTCATTTTCAAAAAATATTTATACACCAATTACGTGAAAGTGGATTATTTCCCACAGCACACCAGACACTACGCCAAGGCACAGTGGTTGAAAAACACTGGTCTATAGTACAGCTATAAATATCTACGTTCAAATAGCTGTGCTATACAGTATACAGCTACCAGCCATCAGTACATATACATCTATGATACAGCTCGGTTTATCAAACATATTTGGACATCCCATTGGGTTCTGTAAGTACAACGCCATTTTGTGTTATCAGAAACGAAGGCATTGTCACCACAATTCGAAAATGTTGCATGTTTATGACCATCAAGTAAGTACAATGAGAGAGTATAAAACATGAATACATTGTGCTATTATACAATACGTGACGACCAAAACGAGTATTGAAACCAGCATGAGTGTAATACAGAATTTGCTTACTTGTGGTAATAACAGCAACACAAGCATGACAAATGTTTCAGATGTCTTCACCGATAGAGGTGTATGCAAAGTTTTTTTATGGAGCCACACTGACGCATTCCAGTTTCCAGCGTGCACATTTCAAGCGAGGGACAGGAAGTACACGTTCCACTTTCCTCAACTTCATTACCAAACCTGTGGCAGTATGCCTGAAAGCTAATAAAAATGACCCGTTTCATCGTAGCAAACGATTACAATGTAGTGCAGCCGGGCTGAGTCGAGCGTTTAGTGCAAAACGCTGCTGGGCTACTCCTGTTAACTTAGTTCATTAGCATTAACCACTAATGGCTAGCGAGACACTCACTTTTGTCGTTCAAATCTCCACGGACGAAGACAAGAGAATGCAAGGAAAGATGTCTGCCCCCACTGTAGATGAAGAATGCTTCTACTAGACCTGAGCGAAGTTGGCCCCCAGCCCGCGCATGTTTGTTTCATTCGGAACTTGTTGACAAGTGACTGACCTCAGTTGACCGTTAATAAATGTGTAATAACTCAAAAACGAAAGGAGCACAAACGTTCATTTTAATTGCACAAAACTCCACTAAATGAGACAGAAAAAATGGGACTAATTTGGTTTATTCTAAGGATGTTGAACGGCTGCGTGACCTTTGGTTGACCTTTAAGAAACGCGTATTATCTCCAAAACAAAAGCAGCACGAACATTGAGTTCAACTGTGCCCAACAGCACAAACGAGGACGGTCAAAATGAGACTATTTTCGTTTCATTCAGAGCTTGTTGACCGGCCGATTATGTAATAGCCCAAAACTTTAATCATTATTATCTCAAAAACGAAAGCAGCACAAACATTCACTTTAATTGCACAAAACAGCACAAACGCAGCACAAACAAATGGGATTATTTTGGCTATGTATAAACCTTGTTTAAATGCATGCAAATAGATGAATGTCTATATTTGACATCTTTTAGAGTAACACATTAGATGTATACTAGATGTTACCTAGAGGTCTACCATATATGTAGATCACACTTCTAATAGACCAAAAGTGCCTGGTGGTGGCAAAACCCTTTTTCTTTTAGCATGACTATTATGTACACATTTCAATACTATTAACATATTTGAGGCCCGTTTATGTAATTCAAAGACCATGTCCTCATTTTAAAAACTTATTTATGAATCTTAATCACTTGTATTTGTGGATTGCATTCTGGGTTTTAATGGTGGGTTATGTAGATTTATAGATTCGAGTGTGATGTTTGTCGCTGGTTCCAGTAAATATCATAATGTATTCAAAAACCAAAAAAAAGGAAAATATTAGCAAGATTGAATCCTATCGTCTCCCGATGAAGCTTATCTTCCAAGACACGTCTCCTCTGTTGATCCTGCTGGCATCGAATGAAGACATGACTGATACTTGCACATACATCACAATCATCACAAAAGCCTGTTGCATGCTTCCCTAGCATTCTAAGTGTACTGTTATGTCTTCTTCTCTCCTACTTCTGCTGCTCCTTTTTACTTGCTGCACTCTTTTTTCAGTATTACACAAATACCTGCCTTTTGGTTCTGGGGCGTGTCTGGTAAGCAAGCAAAACGGCCTCCATCATTCCAGAGTAAACAGGCAAAGGATCAGTAATTCTTCAGTTGACCGCATGCGGTGTCTGTGTCTGGACACTAGGTGGCAATATGTACACGCACTGCAGTGGCGTAGCAGATACTGGAAACGAAGAAGAGATGAGTGTAGAAGAAGAACTAGAATATGCTGCTCTGAAGGTTGTGTTTACGTCGAGTGCGTTCCGTGCTCGCTTCATCAGAAAGTCACTGAAAGGAAAACCAGCACTTCTTGAGAATACTTTATTAAAAGAAGAAGAAGAAGAGTGATTCTGGCTAATTCCCGCCTTCCGAATCAAACCGGAGCTTTGGCAAAGTTGGAGACTGGACTTTAAGGTAGGAATGAAGTTCGTGTTCATGATATAGTTGGTACCAGTGATGGGTAGATGAGCGGCACGTTACCCAAACTCTGTCGATACAAGGTCGATACTGTGTCGCTCAATAATAATAACTGCATAATTGCATGGATTTCGTTACACTGTAGAACTTTTTATAAAAAAAAAACGAATTGGCTGCTTTTATTTAAGTATTACAGTTGAGTAAAACACTTCTTTCTGTCAGCCCGAGACGACACGACCCGTTTGAGAGGAACAGGATGAAACGTGGAATTAAAGGGAAGAAAATGGTGCCACACTTTATTTCCCTCCAGTCTCCATGTCGCACTGGATTTAATGGAACAATTGTGCTTTAAAAGATTTGTTGTTATTTGCAGGGGCTTTGCACTCGGATGACTGAAGTCAGACTCGGGTCCTTAAAAAGCACTGCTTCCAGCTCCTCAGTATAAAAAGTAGCTATTGGCTGACCTACAAGTGTCTAGGTGACATTTAAAATGAATCATCCAAAAAGTACTCCCTGTTGGATCTTGCAGTTAGGACTACTTGTTTCATTTATCACACAACGTCCGAATGAGGCTTGATTCTATCAGGGTGTAATTTAATGAAGATTAAGAAACATTTATGCATGGAACCCCAGGCAGGTGTGATTCATGGACGTTTAGAGATACACTATGCTCTTAGTGTGCCACGGAAGCTGACTGTGCACTGACAGCTTGTTACTGCTTTCATATATGTTATATATTAGTGTGTTATTTTATAAGTAAAAAAATATTACAAATACAAAAATGAAAATGGAAAGTGCCGCCCAGATTTTTGAATGTACTGCACCGCCATACAAGCTGCTCTCCCCTGGGGCTGTAATGCACCAAAGTAATGGATGCCCACCACCGTAAAACCCAAGAAAAAGAAGAAGAAGAAGCTGCCCTCCCATGGGTTATCTCCCATCATACTCTTCTTCCCAAAGTCCCTCACGATAGCCAATCATCTTTGTTCAGTGTACCGAAAAGTTCCTGTCCAGTGTTAAAAATGTAAATATGAACAAATCATAGTGTTACGTTTAGTGTATATTGTAGTGTATTTATTTAAATGAAGTTACAGTACGTAAACTTACGTATGATTTCTGCCATCTGTCAAAACTCCGTCCCCTCCTCCTCCCCCATCAAGCTCTCCTTGCTCAACCCGAAAAGTAAAATGTCATTTTTCATAACATTTATTATTATTTTTAATTGTTTTATTATTTAATGATTTTTATTTTTTTTAACATTCATGCACATGTAAATAATTATGTTGTCATTAATGAACATTTTTCTTTCGGGTATTTACACTTTATACGACTGTTTTCGAGGGGGTGAAAGTTGTCTCATGATACGAAAATTCCAAGACATGTAACTCCTTATTTTAAAACACTTATAATTGATTGTTAAAATTGTAATAGTGTGTAAAATTTATATATGTAGATAAATATGTTGTGTGTGTGTGTGTGTGTATACATACTGTATACATTATATACACATGCACATATATGTGTGTATATATGTACATGTGTGGGTGTATATATACACATACAGTATATACACACCCAAGGTACCACTGTATAAATGACAAAACAATACCAGCAGTGCGCCAGTAACTTCTTACTTCTTCCAGACAACTCAAGTAACAGCAACACAAATAACTTTGGTCTTGTTGAGAGAGCCATCTGCCAGGGCTTTCAAGCTAAGTTTGCCATTCAAAATACCCTTTTCTTTGCCCATTTTTTGTTTGCCTAATACCGTATGTATTTGCTCCCGCTTGTAGCTTCCCACAAACCGCAGCTGCTTTCGTCAAACAGGACATGCGCTTGTTCATCTCGCATCAAAAAATGAGTGCCTTTTAAAGGATACTACCGTTAACGCGTCATTTAACTTTGACAGCACTAATATACATACATACATACAAGTGAGGGAAAAAACTATTTGAACCTCAGCTGATTTTGTAAGTTTGCCCACTAAGAAAGAAATGATCAGTCTATAATTTTAATGGTAGGTTTAGTTGAACACTGAGAGACAACAATGGCAAAAAAAATCTAGAAAAATGCATTTCAGAGTTATAAATTAATTTGCATTTCCATGAAGGAAATAAGTATTTGATCCCTTTGGAAAAACGTGCTTCAGTACTTGGTGGCAAAACCTTTGTTGGCAATCGCAGAGGAATACCAATCACGACCAATCTCACCCAACACTTGACGGTACATGGCCCCATCCATCCTCCCTTTGATGCGGTGCAATTGTCCTGTCCCCTTGGCAGAAAAACACCCCCAAAGCATAATGTTTCCACCTCCATATTTGACGGTGGGGACGGTGTTGTTGGAGTCATAGGCAGCATTCCTCCTCCTCCAAACACGGCGAGTTGAGTTGATGCCAAAGAGCTCAATTTTGGTCTCATCTGACCCCAACGCTTTCACCCAGTCTTCCTCTGAATCGGTCAGATGTTCAGTGGCAAACTTCAAACGGGCCTGTAAGATGGATTTTCTTGAGCAGGGGGACCTTGCGGGAACAGCAGGATTTCAGTCCTTCACGGCGTAGTGTGTTACCAACTGTTTTTGTGGTGACTATGGTCCCAGCTGCCTTGAGATCATTGACAAGTTCATCCCGAATAGTTCTGGGCTGATTCCTCACTGTTCTCATTATCATTGAAACTCCACGAGGTGAGATCTTGCATGGAGCTCCAGACCGAGGGAGATTGGCAGTTAATTTATGTTTCTTCCATTTACGAATAATTGCATCAACTGTTGTCACCTTCTCACGCAGCTGCTTGGCGATGGTCTCGTAGCCCATTCCAGCCTTTTGTAGGTCCACCATCTTTACCCTGATATCCTTGGAAAGCTCTTTGTGGTCTTGGCCATGGTGCAGAGAATGGCATCTGGATTGATTGATTGATTGCTTCTGTGAGCAGGTCTCTTTTATACAGGTAACGAGCTGCCAATGTCAGCTCGTTACCTGTATAAAATCCACCTGGGAGCTAGAGACCTTGCTGACAGATTAGGGGATCAAATACTTATTTCCTTCATGGAAATAATTTATAACTCTTTTTGAAACGCATTTTTCATTGTTGTCTCTCAGTGTTCAAATAAACCTACCATTGAAATTATAGACTGATCATTTATTTGTTAGTGGGCAAACTTACAAAATCAGCAGCGGTTCAAATAGTTTTTTCCCTCACTGTATATATACTGTACATCTGTTTTTCAATAAAATATAGTAATGATTGGTATATTTCAGACATATTTGCAAATAGTGATTAATCATGATTCATTTGAAAACAAAATAAAGTAATGAAGTTGTTTTTTTGATGTAGCAAACATGGTGTGTAAGATGAACAATGCTATGAAAGAAAACTTGATGGGCATGTTCTGGATAATGCTACAAACTCCTGCAGGGCATGGGTGGTGCACACAAATATTTCCAATGAGCTGACACCAGTTTTGATAACAAAAACAGACATGAAAAAAAGAAACTAAGCAGAAGTAAACAGTACAGTAATTGTTGTTTTTTGTTTGTTTTGTTACAGCGCACAATAAGCTTCCACAATAATTCCTCTTTGTGTCTTCCAGACAACCAGCAGCTGACTGGTTGTCAAGAAGAATGTCCCCTTCCGCCACAGGGTGGGAACTCCACTTTAAGAAGATGGATCAGACGGAGCTACAGCCTATTAAAGAAGAAGAGGAGGAGCCACAACCCACTCACATTAAAGTGGAAGAGCGAGAGCCACGGCCCCCCTGCGTTAAAGAAGAAGAGGAAGAACTTTCAATCACTCAGGAGGGAGAGCATCTTCTAGGGCCAATTCTCACCAGATTGCCACTGACTGGTGTGTCTGCGGTGACCGAAGACCATGAAGACAAACCAACTGAGTTCTTACAGCTTCATCATAGTCCAAGTGAGGAGATGAGAGACTCGGAGCCACAGACCCTCTATGTTAAAGAGGAAGACGCAGAGCCACACTGTGAAGAGATGAGAGAGGCAGAGCCTTCATGCAGCAGCTCACTGCAACACATGACTGCAGAAGCTGATGGAGACCACTGTGGAGGATCACAAGCAGACAACCTCTTAGCTCCACTGTCAGATAGTGACGAAACAACGTCACACTCTTCTGAATATGAAGACAGCGACTACAACCAAGAATCTCTGAGCAGCGATTCAGACTGTGAAGGTGAGGCGACTCACACTGACAACAAACACCCCGAAAGCTCTAAAAAGAAGACAGGTAAACATTTAAACTGCTCAGTTTGTCATAAAATATTTTCTCGTAAGGGTAATTTGGCTCGACACATGAGAACGCACACGGGGGAAAAACCTTTCAGTTGCTCAGACTGTGGTAAACGTTTCACTCGAAAGACAACCATGCAATCACACATGAGAACACACAAAGGAGAAAAACCTTTTAGTTGCTCAGACTGTGGTAAACACTTCACTTTAAAAACAACCATGCGATCACACATGAGAACACATACTGGAGAAAAATCTTTTCCTTGCTCAGACTGTGGTAAATGTTTCACTCGAAAGACAAGCATGCAGTCACACATGAGAACGCACAAAGGAGAAAAACCTTTTAGTTGCACGGATTGTGGTAAATGCTTCACTCAAAAAACACACATGCACAGACACATGAGAACACACACAGGAGAAAAACCTTTTAGTTGCTCTAACTGTGATAAACGCTTCACTCTAAAGACACACATGAAAAAACACATGATAACGCACACAGGAGAAAAACCTTTTAGTTGCTCAAATTGTGCTGAAACATTTTCTTGGAAGTGCTCTTTAAAAAAACACATGCAGTACTGTGTTGTCACTGTGTTGTAATATTCTTTGTTCATCTTTTTTTTTAATTCATGTGTAAAAGAAAGACATGGGGACTTCAATGGTTTTTTTGTAGTTAAGTGTTTCATTTGACTGTATATTGTCATCACTAAATGCTGTTGTATGTAATAAAAGGGAATCGTTATATTATCTGGTTAATATTGTTGTTGTATTTTGATGAAATGAATGTGAGTGTGAATGTTTGTTTGTCTATATGTGCCCTGCGATTGACTGGCGACCAGTCCAGGGTGTACCCCGCCTCCCGCCCAAAGTCAGCTGGGATAGGCTCCAGCATACCCGCGACCCTACTGAGGATAAGCGGTGTAGAAAATGAATGAATGAATGAATATTGATGAAATGTTCACAAATAAGTGTATTGATACAAATATTTTTGGTTTAAAAAAATTTTGTCAGGTATTTTAAATTTATAAATTTATTAGGTTTTATTGGAAAAATCTAATTGAAAAGTACATTATCAGTATCAGTGTTGATGTCGACTCGGTATCGCATGGATTGTCTGATGCTGCCTTTTATTGTGTACTTGTAAATGCAACACCTGATAAAGTATTGTTTTCCAATATATCAGTTCCAGCCCAAATTGTATCATGTCTGCTTTTTTTTAGTTTTCACTACTTGGTTTGGTCAGTAGAGGACACTCTGTGTACACTGCTTATGTTACAGTTTACATACAATAAAAAAACAAAACATACAGATTATGTTACAGTATTTGTATTGTAATCAATACAGACATTCCCAGCACACCATCACTACAGATTTTGTCTCCCAGGTCTGTCACATTAACTCGAGTATAGGTTCGGAGTTCTGTGACTGACTTTACAGCGTCATAATAGGCCGTGTCTTGCGGTGAGGTTCATGGCTGGTGAGGCTCTGACTCCTTTGGAGACCTTGTCAAAAAACGGATTTGATTTTAACTGGTTTTACTGAATAAGGCACCCAGAATGAACATGAAAAAGGGATGTGGCAATTACAACATAAACTTGAGATGCACATTGTGTTTTATCAAACCAATAACTTATTTTTAACATGTTGTCTATTTACATTTACATTTAACTGTAGTCTGTGCACATTTGGATGTAAGCAGGACACAAAAATATTTTGATTGGACCAACTATACCTGTTGATTTGTCCCAATCCAATACCATGACATTACTACTACCACATCACTACTAACGAAGAACAGGAAAAGTATAGAGCGGAGGGAGCCATCTGCTCTGCCTGCCTCAGCAATGGAGGATTAGAATACGGCCCATTCAGACTAGATGTCTTTGTCCTCCCCCGGGATGCAGGCGAAGCTCTGCCGGAGGTGAGAGTTGAAGACTCAACAAATGGGCACCTCTGCCGAACATTCCCAGCACACCCTCACTACTCGTTTGTGTCTCCCATGTCTGTCCGGCATCCCCTGCCCATCTAATCCAGTTGATGATCAGTTGACAGCCCAGCCCTTCTCTTTACCCGAGTGTCCAGAACATGCGGATGCAGGTCTGATACTACTAGAAAGTCGATCATAGACCTGCGACCTAAGGTGTCCTGGTGCCAAGTGTACTTGTAGACATCCTTGTGTCGAACATGGTGTTCATTATGGACAAACTGTGGTTTGCACAGAAGTCCAGCACCAACACCACAACAACACCACACTGGGTCGAGATGAGTCCGGCTATGTCTAGTAGGAATGGCTCCATCTCTCACACAAGTTTGGGGTCCTTCCTCACCAGAGAAGTAACATTCCATGTCCCAAGAATCAGATTAGCTGCCGAAGACCAGAACGTCCAGCCGATCTCACCACCACCCAAATCGCATAGCACCGGAAACCTTTGAAGCGGTGCAAAAAATGTGGGGTGTTCAGCTAAAATGTTCTCCTATGCCTTAAAAAGGAGAGCAAAACCAAAGACACGTGGCAAAAAAGAGAAGACAACTATCAAAATGGATCAAAGACTAACCTGGCAAAGACTCAGCCAATGATCTGGAGGTACCTCAAAGAACTGTGAAGACATCTGTGTGAAGAGATGATTTACAAGATTCCCCGGCAAAGTTCCTTATAAAAAAAGGACATGTGCAGAAGAGGTTACAATTTGGCAAAGAACACATTAATTGGCCTTTTTGTTGACTGATGGAGTAAAATTATTCTTTTTGTGTCCAAAGGCCACAGACAGTTTGAGAGATGACCATGGCCATTATAATGGGTCCATTATAATGGGTCCTGACTGCTATTAGGTATCGGGATGAAATTATCTGTGTCCTTCCAGGGATACAGTACGCCTCCCCAGACCATCACTGACCCACCACCAAACCGGTTATGCTGAATTATGTTGCAGGCAGCATAACGTTCTCCATGGCATCTCCAGACCCTTTCACATCTGTCGCATGTGCTCAGGTTGAACTTGTTGATGTTATACATCGGTGAAGAGCACAGGGCGCCAGTGGCGTAGTTGCCAGTTCTGTTGGTCTATGGCAAATGCCAATCGAGCTCTACTTTACTCGGGAGTGAGCACAGGGCCCACTACAGGACGTCGGGCCCTCAGGCCACCCTCATGGAGCCTGTTTCTTGATTGTTTGGTTAGAAACATTCACACCTGTGGCCTGCTGGAGGTCATTTTGTAGGGCTTTGGCAGTGCTCATCCTGTTCCTCCTTGCACAGAGGAGCAGATACCGATCCTGCTGAGGGTTTAAGGACCTTCTATGGCCCTGTCCAGCTCTCATGGAGTAACTACATGTTTCCTGGAATCTCCTCCATGCTTTTGAGACTGTGCTGGCAGACACAGCAAACCTTCTTGCAACGGTACGTATTGATGTGCCATCCTGGAGGAGTTGGACTACTTGGGCAACCTCTGTAGCGTCCAGGTACCGCAGCATGCTATCAGCAGAGATGTTGATCCAAGCCAAAAGTAAAACTACAGCAATAGAAAGTCAGTCAGTAAAAAAACAGCCAAAAGAGATGAGCAGTCAACCTGGAAAACCATTCCTGTTTTGGGGTCTGTCTCATTGTTGCCCCTCTTATGCACCTGCTGTTGATTTCATTACCAACAAAGAAGCAGAAACTGATTAACAACCCCCTCTGCTACTTAACTGACCAGAAATATATATCCCAGAAATCTGACTGGTAGGTTACTATACTCTGATTAAAAAGTGTTCCTCTAATTTTTTGGAGCAGTGTACTTTTATGGTCATTTGTATGGCTGTAAATGTTTTGTAATGGGTATCAGCTGAAAGGGGTTGTGGACTGTGGACACAGTAATATTAGCATTGACCCTACAGGGCTACTGTAGGTTTACGCATGATGCTCAAATTGTATAAAAGCCAAGTTTGATCAACGCCACCTGTGTTTCATTACCACAACACAAAAGACATTGGAAAACAATACTTTATTACGTGTTGCATTCAATGTCCAGAATGGTATACAGCATCAGACAATTAGTAAGATATATAGTCAGTACAGATGTTGATACTGATACTGTACCTTTTAACTTAATTGTTCAATAAAATTGAATAATTTTGTCAATTTTCCCATCAATTCTTTATCACGCTTATAATCAAGCATAAAATATTAGCCGAAATTATTTTCACAATACACTTATTTCTGAACATTTCATCAATACAGTATGTAAAACAACAATATCAACAAAATAATATAATGATTCCAATTTATGACATACAATTGTTTTAGTAAAATCAAATGGACTGTGGAGAATAAGAAAAAAAAATAAAAACTACTATTTTACTCTCAGGCAAGGCAAGACCTCCTAAAAGTGATCCGTACCCCAACGAGTGAATCAAAAGAACTCAAGTCAGTAAATGGACAAGTCACACTTTCCAGACCGTAGTTGAACAGGAACAGGATTAGTTTATCATCACAACATTTAGTGATGATACAGTTATATTAAACACCTTTAACTACAAACGGAACCACTGCAGTCACCATGTCTTTCATTTGCACAGGAATAAAAACTAGATGAGTGACTTCATGGAAGTTAAGCGAATCTAACAGTAAACCATCAGTGACTCTGGAGAAGAAAATGCGTCGCCACAATTTGAGCAACTGAATGGTTTTTCTCCAGTGTGTGTTCTTGTGTGTGATTGCAATGCTGACTTTTGAGTGAAGTGTTTACCACAGTCTGAGCAAGTAAACGTTTTTTCTCCTGCGTGTGTTCTCAAGTGTAATCTCATGTCGGACTTTTGAGTGAAGCATTTACCACAGTCTGAGCAAGTAAACGTTTTTTTTCCTGTGTGCGTTCTCATGTGTTGAGTCAAATTATTTTTCCAAGAAAATCTTTTATGACAAAGTGAGCAGTTAAAATGTTTACCCGTCTTCTTTTTAAAGCTTTCAGGGTGTTTGTTGTCAGTGTGAGTCGTCATATCACCTTCACAGTCTGTATTGCTGCTCAGAGATTCTTGGTTGTAGTCGCTGCCTTCATCTTCAGGAGAGTGTGATGTTGTGTCGTCACTATCAGACAGTGGAGCTGAGAAATTGTCTGCTTGTGATCCTCCACACTTGCAGTGAGCTGCTGTATGAAGGCTCTCTCATCTCCTCATTTGGACTATAATGAAGCTGCGAGGACTCGGGTGGTTTGTCGTCATGGTCTGCCGAGACACCAGTCAGTGGCAACCTGGTGAGATCAGCCTCCTCCAGCCTTAGAAGATGCTCTTCCTCCTGAGTGATTGAGAGTTCTTCCTCTTACTCTTTAACATAAGGTGGCCGTGGCTCCTCCTCATCCTTTTTAATTGGCTGTACATCCTCCTGCTCCAAAGTGGAGCTCCCACCCTGTGGCTGAGGGGAGATGCTTCTTGACGACCAATCAGCTACTAGATGTCTGCAGGACACAAACTAGATTTATTGCGGTAGCTTATTGTGCACTGTAAAGAAACAAACATTTTACTGATTTGTTTTAAATTGTTAACAAAGCTGGTGTCAGGAGCTAATTTGAAATATCTCCTGTGCTCCATCCACACCCAACAGGAGTGTGTCACATTTTCCAAGATATGCCTTCTGAGATTCACGAGCAAAATTAAATGCAGAAAATTGTACTTCTGCATGAAGAGTTAAGAATAGTCACTTTATATTTACTACTGTATATTACACTTTTTGAAAGCAGCTACATTGTTACATAAAATGCAGTTTAGTCTAGTAACGTGGTGCATGTTACTGAGGTGATTATTTCTTATTTTATTTGTAAACTTTTTTCACTTTGTAATGTTTGCGTCAGCATTTGTTCATGAGTTGATTGCAAACACTCTATGGCTTTGCAGACAAGAAGTCATTTTTTAGAACCTCCAGCCTATCAGTAGGATAAAGACAGCAGGACTAACTATGACTCTGTTATGGGTGCCAGCACATATACGAGTGGAGGGGAATGAGTTGGCAGATACATATGCCAAGACAGCAACAAGGAGAGCACAAGTAGGGATAAATATTAAGTTCGGAAAAGCTGAAATTAGGTTAATTGTGAAAGAAATACTTGCACGTTTTTGCAATAGGAATTTAATGTGGATAAGCATGCCGTGAGAAAATAGTATTTAAATATCAAATATCACAACATAGTTCTCAAAGAGAACATAAAATGTATTCACAGCATACAACTTCAACTTGTGAAGACCACTTCTTGCGCTTTGTGTGCACCAATCATTAACGTTGCACTGAAACACACACCAGCAAACATCGGTTCCACTTTAGAAGCGATTTAGTGTGAGCCATTGCGATCAATCGCATCTGAAGGGTGGCGGTAGTGCTCAAAGAAGAAGAAAAGAAGAAGAATGGCGTCGTAGATGTTAACCGTGCCGCATTGTGAAAACTGTGGACGCCGCGCTTGTGTTGTTGTTGTTTAGTTGTAAGAAGTGGAAAAACATGTGCAAACGTGACGTGGTATGAAGTTCCAGGGTGGTTCCCGCCAAGGCTTGGGGAATAAAAAGGGCGGGGCGAGATTTTTCTCCTTTCCAACGTGGAAGCAAAGCCAAACTATCTGTGTTCTGCAAGCTAACTAAGAGACCACTAAAAACCAGCAGACACGTGATGGTGTGTTGTCTGCATTTTCACACTGGTAAATTGGAAACAAAGCATGCGGTTTGCTCTTTCACACCTAGCATTTAGTAGGCCGTTAGCCAAGCTAGCCGAGGACACCAAACTAAACAGCGTCTTTTGGGGGAAGTAAAACCTTGTCTGTCTTTTTGTAAGCTCAAGAATGAACGAAGGAACTGGTAATGGTAATGGTTGAATTTTATTTGAACATGCATGCAAATGACATTGGAATATATTACTTAATACACTTGACGGTTCCACATGTCCAAAAGGAGTAGGAAGAAGCAAAGCTTATTAAATCCTCCCCCCGTAGGGTCTCCCCTATTTCAATACATTTGTACACTTCCTGCAGTTACTAAGTTTGAATGCATAAGTAAGGTCATGTGACAGTGTGTTGGATAGTAGTCCTTGTCATGGTAAATAAATTATATTGCCGTCCTGATGAATGGTACTCATAATAAATAATAATAAAGTGCTGAGTGGTGCATGACAATTGTAACAAACAATGTACAGCCAATGTTGTCACTAGGAATGAAAAGTTCCTAACTGTACAACTGTGGTCAATGTACACACTTTTAAAGTCAATGTGTGTTTTTCAGGGAGACCAGCTAACGAAATGGAGGAAAGCCATCTAGACAGTAATGCAGATAACGCGAGACCACAGATAACTTTGTACGAGGAGGAACTTACTCGAACAAGAGACGAGCGACTACGACAGGAAGCTGCTTGCAAGACTCAAGTTGTGTTACACATTCAGGGTAAGGGAGCGGCGCAGACACGAATAGAGCGACCGAATCTCCACGCAGCAAAAAAAGTGAATTTATCTGCTACGATGGTGCAGTAGTAACAATGGTCAGCCCGTTCGTACGTGGTTCCGTCAGCATGGCGCCCTCTGCTGTACAAAAGGGGCCAGTGACTAATCACACTTTGACTTCTCGTCCCACAGTCGCACGCAGTCTGACGCTGACGATCATCAACGAACGAACACAGCCAGTGACGTGCGAGGTCAGGGTCGGCAAGTGCAGCAGATCCTCACCACTGCCCCCTGATGGTCTTTAATTTCCATTGCATGTGAATACAGAATAGTAAAAAAGTTATGATTCCATTGAATCCCTGCACTTCCTGACTGAGACTACTGCCCCCTTGACCCGGACCCGGATAGGCGGAGGAAAATGGAATGGAATGTTTAATTGGACTACATATTTCAAGTGTTATGTTCTGTATTTAATTATTCTTACTCTATGTTCTTATTTTCTTATCTTTCCTGCCTTGCTGTGGTTGTTTTATGTTGTGATTAAGTGTTTACGTTTACTATTGAAAAGCTGCTGGAAACGTGAATTTCCCTCGGAGATTAATGAAATATCTATCTATCTAGAATAGTTCCAAACTCAGCATAAATAAAATCATTTATTTGGTCCTATATACACAAATGTAATCATCGGTTCTTTGTTCTTAAGAATCTCTTGAAACTGTTCCTGTCATGGTCTTTGTATGGGGGTGTGCTCAGGGATTGAAAACATGCAGCTGCGGGGTGAAAGGTCAAGAAACAGACTGACTATAGATAAGAGTGAAAACATTCCGTTTTAACGATGGCTGGATTATCCCCCCACCGATACATCAAGACTATGTTGGCAAATTTCAGCTTGAGTGGCTCCCCTTCCCTTTAGGGC
>QODF01000184.1:929321-957721 GCA_024372805.1 Oostethus manadensis
CATCCATCCATCCATCCATCCATTTTCCACCGCTTATCCGGGTCCGGGTCGCGGGGGCAGCAGCTTCAGTAGGGAAGTCCAGACTTCCCGGTCCCCAGCGACCTCTTCCAGCTCCATCGGGAGGACACCAAGGCGTTCCCAGGCCAGCTGTGAGACATAGTCCCTCCAGCGTGTCCTAGGTCTTCCCGGGGGCCTTCTCCCGACTGGGCATGCCCGAAACACCTCACCAGGGAGGCGCCCGGGAGGCATCCGGACTAGATGCCCGAGCCACCTCAACTGGCTCCTCTCGATGTGAAGGAGCAGCGGCTCTACTCTGAGCTCCTCCCGGATGGCCGAGCTCCTCACCCTATCTCTTAGGGTGAGTCCAGCCACCCTACGAAGGAAACTCATTTCCGCCGCTCGTATCCGCGATCTCGTTCTTTCGGTCATGATCCATAACTCATGACCATAGGTGAGGGTGGGAACGTAGATCGATCGGTACACAGAGAGCTTTGCCTTCCGGCTCAGCTCTCTCTTCACCACGACGGTCCGTCTGTCGATCTCACGCTCCAACCTTCCCCCACTCGTGAACAAGAACCCGGGATACTTGAACTCCTCCACTTGAGGCAAGACCTCACTCCCAACCCGGAGGGTACAGTCCATCGGTTTCTGACAAATTTGGTTTGGACATCTAAATTTGGACATCTAAAACGTTTTTTAGATGTCTGGGTAAATAAATACAACTTCAATGGTCAAATTTACAAAATCTATTTATTTTACGGGACAAAATTTTATGAAAACAAAATAAAAAATAGATAAAGATAAGATAAAGAAGGATGTAATTGGTGATACTCAAATATGGCTAAAACTAGCGTTAAAAACAGGAAAGTAGTGAAAAGGAAAAAGGAAATCGATCAAAAGGGTGATAAGCCGGACTCAAACGTAGTTAAAAGAAGAGTTCAGAATAATAAATCATGTTTCACGAGTAAAATTTAAATATAATTTATAATTATAAATACAAATTATAAATGACGTAAATATTTGGGCCCTTTTTGTGAATCAAAGCGCAGCGCTGACTGACTGACTGACGGAATGAATGACAAAAAGATTGACTATCCTGACATCTTCGTATGCACTGTTATTTTTGCTAAATGAGTTGATGATATATTACTTTATCTTTATATTTAGTTATACCTAAATGTGCATTGCATTACCAACAGCTGGGATAGGCTTCAACCTAAATGTGACAAAACAACAAACTATTGAGTGAATTAAGAGAATTTACAATACACAATTTAACAAATATTGGGAGCTGTACATAATGTAGAAATAATATTTTTCAAATAAATTGAGTAATTTATGACTTGTAGAATAAAAGAGAAATACAACAATTTCAACTATTTCTAAGCAACCACTGTAGTTGACAGAGAACTACTAATTATTTTCAGATAGATGGATAATAGATACTTTATTAGGCTTCAAGAGAAATTTGCATTTAAATAGAGGCTCAAAGATTAAGATAATATTTTCCGCCTTGATGTGATGGAAAAAGGGGGAAGGGTTAATGTGGTAATATGGCAAATTAAACCAAACATTAAAAAGGAATATAGTAGTTTATATACACTGCTTGCTTGATAAGCTCATATTACATTTTTTTGCAAACAGGCAAACCAGTTACGCATGCCCAATTGCTGCAAAATTTGTAAGATGTTGTTAAGTTCATTCATTCATTCATTTTCTATTTGCTATTTGCAAATGTGCTGCGCATACAAATGGCACTAATGATGTCATAAAAGCAAACGCATTTGCTGACAAAACAGCTAAAGCTGGCGCTGATAATGAAATGATTGTATTATCAGCTGAACAACAACACCCAGATGACAACATTCTCAAAGATATGCAGCAACAAAGTCCATCATCTGAAATTGAGTTTTGGAAAAAACAAGGGGCCACACAAACATGTTGACCAACAATCTAAGCCAATTGTACCCAAAAATGTGTGTAAACGGGCGGCTATATTGAGCCATAGTGTGTCACATGTCTCAAGAGGAGGGATGGTTAGTCAGATACACCACCATTTTACTACATATGGCTTTATTTCCTATTCAAAAAAAATATCTGTACAGCCTGCTTGACATGTGCAAAACATAATCTGCAAGGGAACTTACGTCCACGACGGGGACGGTTTCCAACGCCCAAATACCCTTTCCAAACTATACACATGGATTTTATTGAACTAAGCCAGAGTGAGGGAAAGAAATTCTGTTTGGTCATCATAGATGCGTTCTCTAAATGGGTCGAAATATTCCCAACAAAACATCCTGATGCTTTGACGGTGGCAAAAGCGCTTTGTAAAGATATCATCCCCAAGTATGGCATACCAGAAACAATCTATAGTGATAATGGCACCCATTTCGTGAATCAGGTAATAAATAAAATAGGGGCAATGTTTCATAATAACCTAAAAAATCATTGCGCTTACCACCCTCAAAGTGCTGGACTTGTAGAACGCATGAACGGAACTAAAGAATAGACTTAAAAAATATATGGATGAGACAGGACCGTTTGATGTTGGTCTCAGCACAACAACCCCACCCATTCAGATACAGTTAGTTGATTGTCATGTCATTCACAGGCCACAGGTATCAATGACCCCAGGAGGCGGATGCAGGAACGGTGGAGACGCTGTCGGGGGTTATGGGATGCACGGGTCTTAGAGGAATCTTCCCCCTTGGTCGACTCTTTTACGACCTGTTGTTGAAGGCAGATGGTAAAAGTTACCGCCTGGCTCATGATTTACGAGCAACCAAGGATGTCACAGCGACCCCTGTTCTGCCACTTAATTTCTTAATTTCTGTTCCCTGACCCCCACCGCATTCTCACCTCCCTGTCTACTACATATGCATATTTCACAGTAATTGACTTGGCAAATGCTTTCTTCTGTTTGCCATTGCACTCAGATAACAGAAAGATCAACCTGGATACATTTAACACACTGCAAAAAGATCCTTTCCGCAGAAAACCCCGATGGGAAAGGTGAGCAAAGTTCTGACAACAAGGTGAGAGCAGACAGATAGTCTGAAAACACCTTACGGTCAACGGAACGGAAAACATTCTAAGACAACGATCCTAGTAGAGGCGAACTATCTAAGGTTTTCTGCGAAATGATCAAGGGAATGCGATACATTGTGGGAGGATGGCTCTCTGCCATGTTCCTAATGAGGGTGGGATTGCGTATATGGGATCAAACCAATAATGTCAAAACCACCAAACTAGTAGCTAACAACCTAACTCAGTTAGCAGATAGACCAAAACGAAGTATAACACATACAGTACATACACCATGGATTTTTAGTTGGGCCTACAATAATTATATCCAGATGACCATTGGTCCAAACACCACCACAGAGGTTCAAATACCCATTTCATCGTTTAAAGGTTTCACAGGAATCTATCCAAACAACTATCAAGTGTCCGGAAAAACATATAACGAATATTGGTGGTATATGGCTGGGCACATATTAGACACAGGTTGGAGAACTTTAATAACTGCCCAGCAGGGAGATTATTGGTCACCAGGTACTACGATAGAGATGAAGCATTTTCATAATAAGGTCACTATGAGAAAACAAAATACCCTTTTGAGTTTAACATTTGCCTTCAGTTCTGCCAAACTTAATCCCCATCTCGAATCACTAAGTACCATCTTTAATACTTTTTGCTGTGGTTTGCTGCTATGGGCCTATTCCTCTGGGACCGACCCCTATTTTCCTATCATAATTTGTGAAAATACGACCATGTTAGCCAATGAGATGCCAACAACTAATAATTATTCCAAAAAAGCGGGTGTGCTTATCACTGTTCTTCGAACTGTAAAGGATTGGTTTCGAGTCGCTACCGGAATAACCAGAGAAAACAACAATTGGTTTCTATTAACTGTTTTTCTGTTTTTCCCCTAACAGTAGCGGAGATAGTATCTTTGGATGAAGTAAATCTTTGGCCATTTTCTACAAGGACAAAACAAGAAACACAAAACAATGGCTGGCTGGGAAACAACAAAACGAACATACATCGATGCCATCGGAGTGCCAAGGGGTGTGCCAGATGAGTATAAATTGGTTAACCAAATTGCAGCAGGTTTTCAATGCTATTTTGCCATCACTTCAAACAAAAATGTGGACAGAATAAACTACATCCACTACAATGTACAAAAGCTGGGCAATTGGACCCAATTTGGCTTTGAGGCGGTGCGAGACTAGCTCAAAACCACCTCCCTTATTGCCTACCAAAACCGGTTGGCCCTGGACATGTTATTGGCAAAAGAAAATGGGGTGTGTGCTCTCTTCAGAGATCAGTGTTGCACCTTCATCTCCAATAACACGGCTGTAGACACACCAATGAAGCATAAACTGAAAATCTGAAAAGAAGAGGTTTGTGTAGATACAATTTGTGAGCAAAGTCATGATAAAAAGGAGGGAGTTGTCAGGAAAATGCGTATACATGTTATCATTTATTTGTTATTTATTAGTTCTTCTTCTTCCTCCTTAATACAGGGGGGCTGTGGCGCCGCCTCTTCCTCTTTAATGTCAGTGTGGAAGCTTATTGTGCACTGTAAAAAAAAAGGAAGACAGGAAGTGCCTGTCTGCAATGCCAGCATGTGTGATCGGTCACATTTCAATCTCATTCCACATTTTGGTATCTTTCTTCACACATTTGGCATGGCTAGAGGCAGGTAGCTAGCTGTTTTTTGTCCCACGGGCGAGCTACAACTCATGATAACTTTCTTTTGAAACAGTCACTTAACAGTTTTGCTTGCTTATCATTATAAATCTTATGGCTTGTCTTCAAAACACTAGACATGTGTCTCGGTCAGGAGTCGGAAATCCGCGGCTCTCGAGTTGCATGTGGCTCTTCAGCCTCCTTATTGCGGCTCCCTTCTGTAAGCCTGGTGGATTTTTTTAACAGTGATGTGGGGGAATTGTGCGTTTTCAAAAAGAATGTGAAATAGGTAGGCTGGTGTAGCAGTAAAATAAAACAATCTAATTAATGGGAGCATAGCAATATGTTTTATAACGAAAAGTGAGTTGTACCATTTTAATTATTGAACACTTTCACGTAACTTTTATTAAAAAGGGTTACATAGAGAAGTATAGAAACTGGCAACAGTCGAAAGCAAATACAATTCTAAACTGTTGCATCTCAGCATATTTTCTACTTATTTTGTTTGAAGGAAATTTCAATCCGGTATTTACAGCAGGTTATTTCACTAACTTTGACACTATCCAGCTAATTAATATCAGTCATCTCTCATAACTTCATAGCAAGTGTTAACTGTTAGCTAATGCTAGCGGGAAACAACAAGCTAATGTTACAGTTAGCTGGCATGCATACACCAACACAACACGCTTGCGTCATTTCATGCTTACAATTTTCACTCTTTTACAATAAAAATAACATTTCCTTTTCCCCACATCCAACCCATTTCGCTATGCCTTAAGAAAAAGGGCGGGCTGTTCGTGAGGGACACCGGAAGAGCTTCTTCGTCTTTTTATTCTTTTTGCTCACTTTACGTCATACCGCCACCTGCCGTACAATTATGACTTTGTTTTTTGCAGTTAATTACTGTGATAGTACAGCATATTTTGATTACATTACTTTGCTGTGAAATTATCGTTACATACTTTAAAATGCGAGAGTACTGAAAAGTTATGTGTTGTAATATTACAGGGGATTTTGATTACGATATTTTACTGTGAAATTATACTGTTAAATGCTGGAAAATCCTAGTAATATTTTACAGTGTAGGTGTGAAAGAGCAAAACATGTTTTGATTCCAATGTACCAGTCTGAAAATGCTGTGAAAAATCTCACCCCATCCTTTTTTATTCCCCAAACAATGGCGGGAACAATTGTGGCAATACATAACCATAATTTTCACTTCTTACAGCTACACAACAACAACACAAGGGCGGCATCCACAAACTACTATCTTTCTATCTGTTCTCCAATGAGTGAATCATAAAAACTCAGTAAAAGGAATCAAATCACTACTTTCCAGACCGAATCTGGACGTAATGAAACAGGAAGTGACTTGATCAGTCAGAGCAATTAGAGATGACAGCATACAGCCTAATAAAACACCTTTAACTACAAATGAAACCACAGTAGTCACCATATATTTCTTTTGCACGGGAATAAAAACAAGAAATATTTATTGAACAAAAAATATTTGAACACGGTGACCGCATGAAAGTCAAGCGAGTCAAACAGTAAACCCATCAGTGACTCTGCATGTGTTTTTTCAAAGAGGACTTCCAAGAAAATATATTGCCGCAATTTGAGCAACTAAAAGGTTTTTCTCCAGTATGCGTTCTCATGTGTAATTGCATGTTTGTTTTTCGAGTGAAGCGTTTACCACAGTCTGAGCAACTGAAAAGTTTTTCTCCTGAGTGTGTTCTCATGTGTGATTGCATGTTTGTCTTTTCAGTAAAGCGTTTACCACAGACTGAGCAACTGAAAGGTTTTTCTCCTGTGTGTGTTCTTATGTGTAATTCCATGTGTGTCTTTCGACTGAAGGATTTACCACATTCTGAGCAAATAAAAGGTTTTTCTCCTGTGTGTGTTCTCATGTGTAATCCAAGGTCTGACTTTTGAGTGAAGCATTTGCCACAGTCCAAGCAACAAAATGGTTTCTCTTCTGTGTGTGTTCTCATGTGTCTTTGCATGTTTGTCTTTAATGTGAAGCTTTTACCACAGTCTGAGCAACTAAAAGGTTTTTCTCCTGTGTGTGTTCTCATGTGTCGAGCCAAATTACCCTTACGAGAAAATATTTTATGACAAACTGAGCAGTTAAAATGTTGATCTGTCTCCTTATTAGCGCTTTCAGATTGTTTGTTGCCAGTCTGAGTCGTCATATCACCTTCACAGTCAGTATCGCTGCACAGAGATCCTTGGTTGTAGTCGCTGCCTTCATCTTCTGGAAAGTGTAATGTTGTGTCATCAGTATCTGACAGTGGAGCTAGGAGGTTGTCTGCTTGTGATCCTCCACAGTTGTCTCCATCAGCTTCTGTTGCTATGGGTTGCAGTGAGCTGCTGCATGAAGGCTGCGCCTCTCTCATCTCCTCACTTGGACTATGATGAAGCTGTGAGGACTCAGGTAGTTTGTCTTCAGGGTCTTGGGTCACTGCAGAGACACCAGTCAGTGGCAACCTGGTGAGATCAGCCTCCTCTGGCCATAGAAGATGCTCTCCCTCCTGAGTGATTGAGAGTTCTTCCTTTTCCTCTTTAACATAAGGTGGGCGTAACTTTGCCTTGTCCTCTTTAATGTGTGGGGTGTGTGGCTCCTCCTCTTCCACTTTAACATATGGGGGCTGTGGCTCACCCTCTTCCTTTTTGATTTGGGTGGGCTGGGGCTCCTCCTCTTCTTTTTTAACACAGGGGAATTGTTGCTCCGCCTCTCTCATCTCCTCAGTTGAACTATGATGAAGCTGTGAGGTGGTTTGACTTCAGGGTCTTCCGTCACTGCAGAGACACCAGCCAGTGGCAACCTGGTGAGATAAGCGTCCCTTGAGCCTAGAAGATGCATTCCCTCCTGAGTAATGAAAGTTCTTCTTGTTCCCCTTTAACTTTGGGGACTGTGGCTCCTCCTCTTCCTCTTTAATAGGCTGTTGATCCTCTCCTCCAAAGTGGAGCTCCCACTCAGTGGCTGAGAGGGACGACCAATCAGCTGCTGGATTTCTGCAGGACACAAAAAGGAACTATTGTGGAAGATTATTGTGCACTGTGAACAAAAAACATTTTTTTTATTTACAAAAAGCGTATTCACAAAGACCTATTTTAAGTTGAACTTAAAACGCCTCCGAGCTCTAGAAATGTCGTGAAATATTTGCTTTTAAAAGTCGGAATTTAATAAATCAGTGCCCCATTTTGTACAGCAGAGGGAGCCATTGTTCGAGGGAACCACTTATGATCGCTGACAGTTGGAACAAGAGCACAACCGATTTACCGATTATGACGTTTCATTCCGTATCGGTGGATATGTATCAACACATCATGCGTTAGTTGAAAAACACCTCACGTTAGTCTATGCATTATCACTTTCAATTTAATGCAGACACCCATGGTATAATATAGTATATATCATGTGATTTGTGGGGAAGAGTAAGGTAAGGAGCCACGTGACAAAGATTCAACAAGCGGTTACGTTAGATGCAGATGATGATATATTTCCCTTTCTAAGGAAAACGGAATTTACGTGTAGATGACGCAGTAGCTCAGATTCTGATCCACACTCCTATTCAGAAGGGGGCGGTAATGAAAACCTCGAGGCTGCTTGGCAACTGCCAGTAAACAACAGAAGAAGAAGAGAAATTCTGGGTAATTCTCGCCTACCGAATCAAAGCGCCTTCGGAGTAAGAACTTTGACAAAGTTGGAGACTGGACTTTACGGTAGGAATGAAGTTAGTGTTCGTGGTATGGTTGGTAAGGTGATGGGGAGACGTCACCCCAACTGCATCGATACTGTGTCGCTCAATAATCACAAAAGGTGCGCATCGATGCTTCGATTCACAAGACACATCCACTTCGTTGCCCCGAAGAGCTTCTTTATATATAAAAAAAGTTCTTAACGTGGGATGCGGTGCGTTTACATATACAGACGACATAAAATATATCCATAGCATAAAATATGGCTTAGCATGTACTGCTTAGACCTGCTAGCACTTTAGCGGGCTAACGTTAGCGGCTAACATAGCACTTTCATTTAGAACGACGTCGTATTTAAACACGTTAAAGAGTGCAAAAAGGTATTACATTTATATTACCTCGTTGGCCACATCCACTAGAGAGGAGTACAGTGGCGTCTTCTGAGAGTTACAACAGCAACTTGTGAGGGCCATTTCTTGCTCTTTGGCTTGGTGTGCAGCCATTGTTAACGTCGTACTGAAACACACAAACCGGTGAACATTCGTTCCACTTCAGAATAAATCTACCTTCCATGTCAACCTTCCTTTGTTTAGATATCATCTTAATTTAAATTGCGAAAAAATGTGGATTGTTACGATCATGCTTTGATTGACAAGAATTGGAATTATAACGGTAATATTGTATGAAATTATATCTGTAAGAACCAGATTTGGCCACCGAAGACCAGGTCGCCCGGACACCCGCCCTCAACCACTGCCCAAATGACATGGCACCGGACCCTTATGCTTGCCCCTGCAGGTGGTGGGTCTGCGGGGGGGAGTTCCCGTGTTCCTTCTTCGGGCTTGGCCCGGCCAGGCCCCACGGGTGAAGGACGGGCTACCAGGCGCTCGCCTGCGAGCCCCTCCCCCAGGCCTGGCTCCAGGGTGAGGCCCCGGTGTCCCACGTCCGGGCCAGGTGCGGTCACTCCTCTTGATTTTTAGGGTGAGGAGCTCGGCCATCCGGGAGAAGCTCAGAGTAGAGCCGCTGCTCCTTCACATCGAGAGGAGTCAGTTGAGGTAGTTCGGGCATCTAGTCCGGATGCCTCCTGGGCGCCTCCCTGGTGAGGTGTTTTGGGCATGCCCAGCTGGGAGAAGGCCCCGGGGAAGACCTAGGACACGCTGGGGGGACTATGTCTCACAGCTGGCCTGGCAACGCCTTGGTGTCCTCCCGATGGAGCTGGAAGAGGTCGCCGGAGATAGAGGAGTCTGGACTTCCCTACTGAGACTGCTGCCCCCGCGGGCCGGACCCGGATAAGCAGAAGAAAATGGAATGGAATGGATATCTGTAAGAGGATACAGTTCCACCCAAACAAATCACTTTGATTCTGCACATAGCGTATCACCCCAGTTAATAGCATTCACTGCACCGTATGACAATGTTTTACTATCATTCTCCTTTATTATAATCGAGTGTAGTACTTTGAATGCATTCTCTCCTTCCATAATAACATAATGGTGAAAGTGTGATTTAAATGCTGTGCTGCTATTAAAGAAACTAGTGTAAGGTAAATAGATTTTTAGACATGTGTGCTATCTTTTAGCTTGATTAAAATTTTTAGTTTATTTGAATAATACATAGAAATACACATCAAATCTTTCTTTCAGTAAAATCAAGTAAAAAGGGCAAATGGTTATTAATTTTGCATGATTTTTTTACCCTTTACAGCCTACAATAAACTTACACAATAATTCCTGGCTGTGTCCTGCAGACAGCAGCAGCTGATTGGTTGTCAAGAAGAATGCCTCCCCTTTGCAGCAGGCACAGCCTATTACAGAGAAAGAGGATGATCCACAGCCCCCCATGTTAAAAAGGAAGAGGAAGAACGCTCACTCTCCTAGGAGGGAGAGAATCTTCTAGGGGCAGAGGAGGCTGATCACATCAGGTTACCTGACTGACTGACTGGTGTCTTTACGGTCACCGAAGACCCTAAAGATAAACCACCTGAGTCTTCACAGCTTCATCATAGTTCAAGTGAGGAGATGAGAGAGGTGGAGCCACCACCCTCCTGTGTTAAAGAGGAAGAGGAGGAGCCACCACCTGTCCACATCAAAGAGGAAGCGGTTGAGTTACAGCCCCCCTATGTTAAAGAAGAAGAAGAGGAGGGGCCACAGGCCACCCACATTAAAGATGAAGATGCAGAGTCACAGACCCCGTATGTTAAAGAGGAAGAGGAAGAATTCTTCGTCACTCAGGAGGGAGAGCATCTTCTATGGCCAGAAAAGGCTGATCTCACCATGTTGCCACTGACCGGTGTCTCTGTGGTGACCGAAGATCACGAGCCTTCATGCAGCAGCAAACTGCAACACAACCTCTTACCTCCACTGTCAGATAGTGACGACACAATGTCACAATTTCCTGAAGATGACGACAGCGACTACAACAAAGAATCTCTGAGCAGCAATACAGACGGTGAAGGTGATATGACGACTCACACTGGCAACAAACACTCTGAAAGCACTAAAAAGAAGACAGGTAAACATTTTAACTGCTCAGTTTGTCATAAAAGATTTTCTTCTAAAAGTAATTTGGTTCAACATATGAGAACGCACACAGGTGAAAAACCTTTTAGTTGCTCAGACTGTGGTAAATGCTTCCCTCGAAAGTCAGACATGCAATTACACTTGAGAACACACACAGGAGAAAAACCTTTTAGTTGCTCAGACTGTGGTAAATGCTTCCCTCGAAAGTCAGACATGCAATTACACTTGAGAACACACACAGGAGAAAAACCTTTTAGTTGCTCAGACTGTGGTAAGCGCTTCAGTCGAAAGTCAGACATGCAATCACACATGAGAACACACACTGGAGAAAGACCATTTAAATGCTCAGACTGTGGTAAATGCTTCACTCAAAAGACAGACATGCGATTACACATGAGAACGCACACTGGAGAAAAACCTTTTAGCTGCTCAGACTGTGGTAAATGCTTCACTCGAAAGTCAGACATGCAATCACACGTGAGAACACACACAGGAGAAAAACCTTTCAGTTGCTCCGACTGTGGTAAATGTTTCACTCAAAAGACAAACATGCGATTACACATGAGAACGCACACAGGAGAAAAACCTTTTAGTTGCTCAGACTGTGGTAAACGCTTCACTTACAAGACAAACATGCAATCACATGTGAGAACACACACAGGAGAAAAACCTTTTAGTTGCTCAGACTGCGGTAAACGCTTCACTCGAAAAAAATACATGCAATTACACATGAGAATACACACAGGAGAAAAACTGTTTACTTGCTCAATTTGTGGTGACACATTTTCTTGTAAGTATGCTTTGAGAAAACACATGCAGAGTCACTGACGGTTTACAGGTTGACTCGCCTTACTTCCATGCAGTCACTGTGTTGCCACCATGTTGTAATATTCTTTGCACGTGTCTTTGTTCAATATATTAATCTTGTGTTTAATAATATGCAAAAGAAAGACATGGCGACTGCGGTGGTTTCCTTTGCAGTTAAAGTAAAACTGCACTTTTTTTATTTTACCCATCATCCACAATCCTTACGTCAAATATGAGCTTGTCTTCTTTCCTTCTGTGTGTTGTCAAGAGAGAAAAACAGTTAGCATGAGGGAGCTAACAATGCACATGGTGGGACATACATATTTTGACTATAAAGCGGTGACACTCAATACCAGTAAATACTAGTATTTTGACATTTTCATTATTTTAAACCTTACTGGAACTTCTTTCCTGAGGGTATTGATTTCACATCTAGTGCTACATTCATCAACAACAGCAGCGTGTCAAGCAGGTGTTTCTTGTTTGCTACTACTAATCATGGGAGACTTTGTGAGAGCTGCTGATCTGCTTTTGGATAAATGAGGATGAAGAACCTTATCTTTTGTGTTACATCTTCTGTTACGCTTTGGCCTCGGGATTGTAGCAACGAACCCTGGATGCGTGAGATGCGACTCAAATGCAGGTAAGACTTACTACTTTAGTGATATTTGCTGGTGTGCATCAACAGTGACAACAGACAACCAAACAAAAAGCAATGCTCCAACAACAAACCACGGCCACAGCCTCAACTAAATAATTAGACACAAAATGAGGTGCAGGTGTGTTGAAGAAGGAAAGTAAAACCAGACAAAACAGGAAGTGCTACTAAAATAACAGCACAAAACTGGGACTAAGGCATAAAAGAGAACAAAAGTAAGACTGTCACACAGACTAACATACAGATCATGACATTTTTATTAGCGCTAACAAGCCCTGTAGTGATAGAATTTTTTTCCGCCTACCAAAAATAAACTGGAAAAGACCCCAGACAATCTGGACTAGAAGAACAAGTGTCCATCTGGTAAATCATAATATTTTTGTTGTGTACATCTCTGGCTGTCACTGAGGCAAAAACTTGGATATGGGAAGAGTTCAGAGAGGCCATGGAAAATGGGTCTTGGACAGCTTCAAAGACATTCTGGACCACCCTGCGCCGTCTTGGGAGGGGGAAGCAGTGCACAGATAATGTCGTGGAGAATGATGAAGCCAAACGCACCACTTCAGTAGCTGAGGAAAAAGCTTCCCCTGTTTATTAGAACATGCCTTTTATACACTTCTGACACACCACAATACGCACGTACTTTCCAAGAAATCTCTCCTAATAGGAAATGTTTGTTTACACAATTCTGGATGTCCTAAACACTTTATATAACTAAGTGTTGTATAATGCATTATATAATTACAAGAGCATATGAAGTTCACAATATCAACACCGTGGTGGGGATGCTGTGCTGCTGACCTCGACTCGAGATGTTGAGGACCGGTGGAAGGAATACTTTAAAGACCTCCTTAGTTCCACCAACACGTCTTCCAACAAGGAACTAATGCCTGGGGACTCTGCAGTGGGTTCTCTTATCTCAGGGGCTGAGGTTGCCTTGGTGGTCAAAAATCTCAGCATGTTAGGTTAATTGGCGACTCTAAATTGTCCATAAGTATGAATGTGAGTGTGATTGTTTGTTTGTCTACATATATGTGCCCTGCGATTGACTGGCGACCAGTCCAGGGTGTACCCCACGTCCCGCCCAAAGCCAGCTGGGATAGGCTCCAGCATACCCGTGACCCTAATGAGGATAAGCGGCATAGAAAATGAATGATTGAAATTTGCTATATTTTTAAACAATTACGGTCTAATTAACCTGAGGGCTGAGACCTAACCAGCAGTGGATTCACCACGAAACACGAGCAGCATGAGGGCATCAGTGTCTCGCCTGTAGAATCAGAATCACAATCAGCTGTATTCCCCATATGTATTGCCACACTAGGAATTTGACTCCGGTCAATATCACTCTGTAACAAAAATAATAATAACTGTACACAGTAGGGAACAGGAGAATACTACTATACATATTTACATGGGATGTATAAATTTGTGATTATTTACGTTATATACTGAATAATTATGGTATTTACAATGTTGTAGGTTACAATTCACAGTGTAACGTCCAAAAAGTATGTAGTGCAAATGATCATGAGGGCGTGCAATGTTATTACTATAGAAAAACCTTATACTTATATATCCTTGTACAGTATAACTATACATAACTATTTTCTTTTCCTTTAATATGCACTGCTTTTTAGGACGCACAAATCCTGTGTTCAATGCATCACAATTATTGAAATTCCATTCCATTTTCTTCCGCTTATCCGGGTCGAAGGGGCAGCAGTCTCAGTAGGAAAGTCCAGACTTCCCGGTCTCCGGCAACCTCTTCCAGCTCCACCGGGAGGACACCAAGGCGTCCCCAGGCCAGCTGTGAGACATAGTCCCTCCAGCGTGTCCTAGGTCTTCCCCAGGGCCTTCTCCCGGCTGGGCATGCCCGAAACACCTCACCAGGGAGGCGCCCGGGAGGCATCCAGACTAGATGCCCGAGCCACCTCAACTGGCTCTTCTTGATGTGAAGGAGCAGAGGCTCTTCTCTGAACTGCTCCCCGATGGCCAACTCCTCACCCTATCTCTTAGGGTTAGTCCAGCCACCCTACGGAGGAAACTCATTTCCGCCGCTTGTATCCGCGATCTCGTTCTTTCGGTCATGACCCATAACTCATGACCATAGGTGAGGGTGGGAACGTAGATCGAACTTAAATCGATCTGTAAACAGAGAGCTTTGCCTTCCCGCTCAGTACAAATCCCGTACTCCCAGAGCACCTCCCAAAGGACGAGGAGCACGGTCAAATACCTCTTCCAAGTCTACACAACACATGTAGACTGGTTGGGCAAACTCCCACATACCCTCGAGTACCCTTGCAAGGGTGTAGAGCTGGTCCAGTGTTCCGCGACCGGGACGAAAACCACATTGCAGCTCCTCTAACCGAGGTTCGACTAACGGTCGTACCCTTCTCTCCAGCACCCTGGAGTAGACTTTCCCAGGAAGGCTGAGGAGTGTGATCCCCCTATAGTTGGAACACACCCTCCGGTCACCCTTTTTAAAAATGGGGACCACCACCCCGGTCTGCCAGTCCAGAGGTACTGTTCCCGACTTCCATGCAATGTTGTAGAGGCGTGTCAGCCAAGACAGTCCCCCAACAGCCAGGGCCTTGAGGAATTCAGGGCTAAACTCGTCCACCCTCAGAGCCTTGCCATTGGGTAGTGTTTTAACTACCCTGATTACCTCAGCCACGGTGATAGAACTGTCCACGTACGTATCCTCAGACTCTGCTTCCTCTACGGAAGGTATGTCAGTGGTATTAGGAAGGGCCTCAAAGTATTCCTTCCACCGACCAACTATATCCTCATTCAAGGTCAGCAAGGCCCCTGTGCGCACTGTAAACAGTGTGAACTGGGGGCTGCTTCCCCTCTCTGAGGTGTCGGACGGTTTGCCAAAACCTCTTCGACGTTCAACCGTAAGTCGTGCTCTATAGCCTCAACGAATTCCTCCCACACCCGAGTTTTTGCCTCAACCACCGCCGAAACCGCCTGCCGGTACCTGTCAGCTGCTTCGGGATTCCCGCAAGCCATTCATGCTTGATAGAACTCCTTCTTCAGCTTGACAGCAGCCCTAACCTCCGGTGTCCACCATCGGGTTCGGGGCTTGCCTCCACGACTGGCACCGACCACCTTGGGGCCGCAAATACGACTGGCTGCCTCAGCAATGGAGGCACGGAAAACGGCCCATTCGGACTCAATATCCCGGTCCTCCCTCGAAATGCAGGCGAAGCTCTGCCGGGGATGAGAGTTGAAGACTCGACGAACGGGAGACTCTGCCAGATGTTCCCAGCACACCCTCACTACGCGTTTGGGTCTAACATGTCTGTCCAGCATCCTTCCCCGCCATCTAATCCAACTCTTTTTAACTCTAAGTGCTTTTAACATTATTTTGTCTGCTCAACGCAATATTCTTTACATGGTTGCTTCTTGTGAGAATAAAATTGAAAAGTGCACAAAATACTTAAAATATCTAAAGGGAAGCCAGAAGGGATGTCATTTGCTTAATGTGGTAGTTTCAGTTTCACCTCCCAATCCGCCGAACCTCGTCAAGTATCTTGAGCGTGAAATCAAAAATCTTTTACAATCTTAAAATGAAAACAAAAATGTGAAAAACTTTCTTATTTGAAGCTGTCACAAAAACCTGTAGGCTGTTTTGATTAAATTCACCTAAAATGTTTTTGTTAAAAAAACAACAACAATTTTGACTTTTTTGAAATTCCCAAGACATCTGTGAGCTTTTGTAATGGCCAAGGTTTGTTTTCTAAGTTAGTAGTTTTGCAAATTTCTCAGGTAACGTTTCTACCATTTAAATGTATGGTTCTTTTTTTATTTAAAGATAGATGGATATTAACTGGACTTCTTGAAATGTTTACAAAATTACTGTAATTCCTGTACGCCACAAATGAAATGGTATTTACACATTGAAGGTTTTACAGTATTAAAGACAAATCATATCCAAGGTCACGTACTTTCAAATGCCATTGATGAATGCAAGTCTTGTGTAATCTTGGTCTTCATCTTCCTTGGAGATCTTGGACCTCCATTCTGGATGTCACTGGTGGGATGGGCAAAGGCTCTGCAATGAGCAAGACACTTTTACTCGGCATAGTAGTATTGCTATTGTAGAACAAAAACAACAACAATAATAGAGCAAAAATAGAACAATTAGCATCCTTACGTTTGGTCACTGTTGAGGAGCATTCATCTTCAGAAAACAAAGCCTATTGAATACAAAGAACAAAAATATGGACATTGTAATAATTGTGAAGTAGAGTTGCAACAAGTTACAGCTATTTTTCTATTTTGGTAATCCATGAATCCTTTTTGATGGAAAATGTAAATATCCTCTGATTTATGCTTCTCAAATGTGAATATTTTTACATTTGCTATGCTAAGTCATTCATGAAAGCAGACCTACTATGTTAGTGTATGAGATATTCACACACATCAGCTGTGACTGTCATATTTTGTTCCTGGTCTGTATGTCAGATCTCATGCCTGCCTGCATTTTCCTTTTTTTCCCTGTAGACCTGTGAATTACCTGTCGCGGGCGGCACCACGCTACACACCTGATGGTGATTACCTCTCTACTTATACCCCCGTGTCCACTTGTGTGAAACGCAGGATTGTCTTATCACCTGTATTGCTAAAGCACTAGACAGTTAAGCCCCTGATCACCATATCTTTTGCCACGTGGTGCCACCCACGGTAGTTAGAATTTTACTAGCTACTTTTGTTTGCCTTAGCCGGAGAGTATTTTTGTTACTCATCGAGTACATCTTCATTTTGCCTGCCTCGAGCTGTAAATAAAGTGTACCTGAGCATCCACGTCGGCCTCGAGTCTCTGCATCTTGGGAACCAGCACATCAGACCGTGATAGTGACTTCAGATTCATTGACTAAGACAATAATTGTTAGATGCAGCCCTTTTTTAGATGTGAGATTTGAATGGCATACTACCACAGGTTGGGTAATGAAGTTGAGTACACATAAGGAAAGTCAAATGTATACTTCCTGTCCCTCGCTTCAAATGTGCATGCGGGAAGCCGGAATTCAGCTGTGTGGCTTGTTGGGAATTTTTGCGTCTTCTTAAAACATAACTCTTTAAAGCTGAACTTCATAACGCGTGTTTAATTAATTCTTTAGTTGTAAGGAGAGAAATGACACTCAAAACAAGTACATTTCAATAAGAAATGATATTATCAAAAAATAATTTACAAAGAGACGATAAAGATGTGGGAGCAGGATCCTGGGATCTGGTCTCGCATGCGATGCCAAAGCAGTCCAAACAAGGAAGACCCCGATGGTTGGTGTTTGTTCACTTTTATCTGCCTCTTCTATCGGGGTGGAGTTCTGCATGGCATGATGACTTGGGCTTGCTTGGTGGGGGCTTGTGTGACTCCTTTCCTGCCCTTTGTGTTGACCTGTAAGTGCACCTTGGCTGGAGATCCATTTATCACAGGAACACGTTATCTCCTTTCTTGTCAGTATTAGGCAAAAACATTTCAAACCCCCATATGGTGGAGCTGTATTTTATTGTTGTTACTGATAAGAACTGGTCTTCCAGAGAAATCCTCTATTATAAAAATTCCATTGTTCCTGGTTCAGATTCCCGTGGGGCAGCACAACTGTGAAAGACCTAAACAGAACTAAGTGAGAGGTCTATTTTAAATGTAATACAATGATATGAATAAGTATGATTAAACAGCAACACACTTGGAACACATTTTTTCCCTCCAGCCAGAGGGCGTGTGACACTCTTACGGTAACCTTGAACAGACCCATCCACCGGGGCTCCGTCCACTTTCTTTTGAGGACCTTCAGGTACACCCATGGAGCAGTGTGAACTTCGTTACTAGTCTCACCCTTAGCTTCTTCCGCCATCTGCACAGAAAGGTTACGCACCAAACATTGCGCAGTACCTGAGCTTGTGCATGATCTTGATAGGTCTCGTGCCAGCAGTTGGTTGATCCTGGGAACTGCTGGCCTCGCATCAACTCAATGGCGTGAACCCTGTTTGACTGTTAATGGCAATAGCACAACTTTGAAAGATATGAACAGAACTAAGTGAAAGGGCTACTTTAAATATAATACAATTAATACAATGATATGAAAAAGTATGATTAAACAGTAAAACATTTCATATGTAGTATATAGTTCAACAGGCTCTATACCAAAACTCTGTTTACACCTCTATCAATGAAGACATCTGAAACATTTGTCATGCTTGTGTTACTGTTATTACCACAAGTATGTGATTTCTGTATTACTCTCATGCCGGTTTCAATACTTGGCCGTCACATATTTTATAATAGCACAATGTATTAATGATTAAATCTCTCCAATTGTTACTTACTTAATGGCTATATTTAAACGGATATAGATATCTACGTTCAAAAAGCTGTATATTAGATGTAGCAGTGCCTGGTGGGCTCTACTACTACAATATGTTACTTCTCCATGTTATGTGATTTGCACGGGAACATGTCTTTATCTTTGTCATACAGTGCAAAGTCGAAATTATCCATTTACTTATTAATGTTTACATCCTCAGTAATTATTCATATACTGCATAATGTTATGATCATTGTACTTCTGTGTTATTATATAAGCAACAAAGCTAATAACCTTCAGCATATCAGTGCAGTATGTGAAATTTAATTATGGAACAGATTGAGTAAATAAGTCAAACATTTACTATTAAAATGATCCGTTTGAAGAAACAGTACAAGCAGTTCATGTTTAGAAAGAAAAAAGAATCTTGAGCTGAAATATAATGCTAATACATAGTCTTGATTCTGTAAATATTACATGTCTGTACTCACTCATTGAACAATGTTTGTGTCAGGGGTCAGCGACAGGTCACCAAGGAGGTGCCCGGAGCACCTTGTCACATGAGGTGCCCACAAGCCTTATTTTCATTTGGGTTTTCAGTTAATAATGTTAAAACGTTGGTGACCCCTGATATATGTCAACTATTAATGCGTCATCTCTTATTACTATAGTAGTCTGGAAGTCCATAACAGATGGACGTGGATGAATTTGTGACATTTTGCAAACATAAACAGGAGACTGCTGTAATAGAGTGAAGTGAAGAAAGAACTTTTCCCCCGTTACGACGCCCGGGGCTATGCCTGTCACCATAACATTTTGCTGAACAATAACTGTCCCGTGAATTATTGCAGATAAACTTGTCAAAGTTATTTTGAGACCATTTTTAATGATAATATATGGCATACTACTACAACTGCACCGGATCAAAAGCAATAAACTTGAATCTCTCAAGAGTATTAAACAATGTAATTGGAATTACAAGATCTTTGGAATACCATAAAATAAACAAACAACATTCTAAATTAAACAAACAACCAAAAAACAATTACAAATAAAATGGACTCTCGGTCTCTTTTAGCAAAAAATTGGACCAAATAACCAAAGAATGGCCCGCGACCCTAATGAGGATAAGCGGTATAGAAAATGGATGGACGGAACCAAGTAATGCCACGACCGCTTCACGGATGCGGGAAGTGATGGTGACGGTGCATACCCATGCGGGAAGAAAAGTCGTGCGGGGGCGCGGTCGGTTGGTGCCAATGCGTCAGTCTTCACGTTTTTCGGGCGTGCCATGAGTACATAAATAAATGACAACTATTTGTGTGTTAAATTGATAAATGGTAAAATGTACAATATTACTATATTTGTAGGACTTTTTACATTGATATGTATATATAGCGACTCCAAAGTGGAACAATATTGACCAGTGTGTGTGTGTTTCACTACGACTTTGATGATTGGTGCACACCAAACTAAATTGCAAGAAGTGGCCTTGACAAGACGCTATTGTACTTCTCTCAACTACATGTGACCAATGAGGTGATATAAATGCATTTGCCAAGCCTTTACAACTCTAACTTGTTTATATATGTGTTATTGTTAGCCGCTAACGTTAGCCCGCTAGCATGATAGCAGGTCTATGTAGTAGATGCTAAGCCATATTTTATGCTGTGGATATATTTGATATTCTCTTAGTTAATGTTTTGATACTATTTCCTCAACGGCATGAAAGGCCTGTTGCAAAAAGTGTAAGCCTTGTTTTAGCATTGACTTAGTTGAAGCTTTATGGTACTTAATATTTACCCCTACTTGTGATCTCCTTTTTGCTGTTAGGGCATATGTAGCCACAAACTAGCTTTTTTCCAGCCATCATTTATATCATCCATATAGATGGATGGCCATCATTTATATCATCCATCCATTTTCTATGGCGCATATCTTCACTAGGGTCGCTGGGGTAAGTTTGAGCCTATCCCAGTTGACTTTGGGCGAGAGGCAGGGTACACCCTGGACTGGTCGCCAGTCAATCGCAGGGCAGACAAACAATCATTCCCACTCACTTTCATACCGATGGACATTTTAGAGTCGCCAATTAACCTAACATGCATGTTTTTGGAATGTGGAGGAGGGTAGACCGGAGTACCGGGAAGAAATCCCCACACACGCAAGGGGGAAACATGCAAACTCCACACAGAGATGCCCAATGGAGATTCGAACCCAGATTTCCTGACTGTGAGACCAACATGCTATCTACCGCGAAGGCGCATCATTCGATTTTTTATTGATTTATATGTAAATCCTTCCTTCTGTTCATAGTCTTTTTTAACAAAGACAATGTCACTGGGGATCGGTAAAGTCTCCGGATCAGTTCAGAACAACAGAATAAAAAAATGAAAATGCTACACCAAAGGTTTAGCTGATTTGCTCATTTCACTCTCAATCAAAAAGGGAGTCCCTGACAAACAGATCATCAGGCAGAAGCTTAGCGTCTGGGCCAGCTCACTACCTCATACGCTCCCGGAGATATTGAACAATTATGTTCCTTAGGGTTTTTAACTTCTGTGAGGGCAGCACATAAGGCAGCATTATCTTCCAATAGTGCCTGATATCATTTTGTCGAAACCTGACATCGTCACATAATGCGCTATTTTTTCAATGTGGTTTTTAACTACCATGGCAGCATTCAAGACCTATATGGGATTTTTGGGGCTGATAGCAATTTTGGGGGCTGAAAAAGGCCCATAACCGATAAATCAGCCGATATATATATGAATTAGAGCATTGATATACACAGGGTATATACTGTACATCAAGGCATTTAAATTATATATATATATATGTGTGTGTGTGTATATATATATATATATATAATTATTTATATATATAATTATTTATATATATATAATTATTTATATATATATAATTATAGGATTCAAGACAAAGAAGCAGAAGCGTATTAAATGAAAATAAGGAAGTTGAAGTTAGGTAAAGAGATTTTCAGACGTATGGTATCTTTTAGCTACATTTAGATTTTCACTTAATTTAGAGCTGTTATATATATATATATATATATATAAATTTTTATTTTAATAAAATATTGTAAAAAAATTGGCATATTTCAGACATAGTTGGAAATGGTGAGTTTTTTATTTATTTGTGTTTTTACAGTGCACAATAAATAAGCTTCCGCAATAATTCCTGTTTGTGTCCTGCAGACATCCAGCAGCCGATTGGTCATCAAGAAGAATGTCCCCCTCAGCCGAGGTGTGGGAGCTCCACTCGGGAGCAGGCATATCTACAGCCTATTAAAGAGGAAGAGGCGAAGCTACATGATGAAGAGGAAGAACTCTCAATCGCTCAGAAGGGAGAGCATCTTTTAGGGCCAGAGGAAGCTGATCTCACCAGGTTGCCACTGACTAGTGTCTCTGCGGTGACCGAAGACCATGAAGACAAACCACCTGTAGGGCCCTATGAAATCTGTTTTAGTTTTTCCCAAATTCAATTTTCTTTTCTCCAAATTAACTTTTTTTCCATTTACATCTTTTAGATTTTTGATTTTACATTTATTTTGACCAGCATAGAGTATGTGGTTTTTGGGTTAGTGAATAAAATGACCGGTAATTAAATGCGAAAAATCGTACCTTCATACAAAGCTGCTATAGCATGCTAACCTTGGTACCTTCCATTTACGCTCCTTTATGCCTGTGTTTATCGCCACATGTGTAGTTCGGAGAAGTTAGTCTTTGTAATGAGATTCCTACTTGATTGAACCATCCGCCGGGGAAATACCCGCAAAAACATTCCTTTTCTCACAGGATTTCATGCACATTATGTCAATTTCCTTAATTTCCGGGTCTAACAGTAAATTCCATTTTTACTGGCAAATTCCACATTTATGTCCGTGATTCCGGAACACGGATTTCTTAGGGCTCTACACCTGAATCCTCCCACTTCATCATAGTCCAACTGAGGAGATGAGAGAGTCAGAGTTGCAGCCCCCCTATGTTGAAGAGGACGAGGAGCAGCCACAGGCACCATATGTTAAAGAGAAAGAGGAGGAGCCACAGCCGACCCACATTAAACAGGAATACGTGGAGTCACAGCACCCCTATGTTAAAGACAAAGAGGAGGAGTCCCAGCCCACCCACATTAAAGAGGAGGAGGCGCAGTCACAGCCACCTTATGTTAAAAGGGAAGAGAAAGAAATCTCTATCACTCAGGACAAAGAGCATCTTCGAGGGCCAGAGCAGGCTGACCTCACCATGGTGCCAATGACTGGTGTCTCTGCAGTGACCGAAGTCAATGAAGACAAACCACCCGAGTCCTCACAGCTTCATTATAGTCCAAGTGAGGAGATGAGGGAGGTAGAGCCTTCATGCAGCAGCTCAGTGCAACACATGACAACAGAAGCTGATGGAGACCACTGTGGAGGATCACATGCAGAAAACCTCTTAGCTCCACTGTCAGATAGTGACGACACAACATCACACTCTTCTGAATATGAAGACGGCGACTACAACCAAGAAACTCTGAGCAGCTGTGAAGGTGATATGATGACTCACACTGGCAACAAACACCCTGAAAGCTCTAAAAAGAAGACAGGTAAACATTTTAACTGCTCGGTTTGTGATAAAATTCTTTCTTGTAAGAGTGATTTGACTCGGCACAAGAGAACACACACAGGAGAAAAACCTTTTAGTTGCTCCGACTGTGGTAAACGATTCACTCAAAAGACAACCATGCAATCACACATGAGAACTCACACAAGAGAAAAACCTTTTATTTGCTCAGACTGTGGTAAACGCTTCACTCGAAAGACAAACATGCAAACACACATGAGAACACACACAGGAGAAAAACCTTTTAGTTGCTCAGACTGTGGTAAACGCTTTGCTCGAAAGACATACATGCAATCACACGTGAGAACACACACTGGAGAAAAACCTTTTAGTTGTTCAGATTGTGGTAAAAGCTTTGCTTTAAAGACAAACATGCAAAGACACATGAGAACACACACAGGAGAAAAACCCTTTAGTTGCTCAAACTGTGGTCAACGCTTTACTCTAAAGACACACATGCGATCACACATGAGAACACACACAGGAGAAAAACCTTTTAGTTGCTCAGATTGTGGTAAACACTTCACTGAGAACAAAAACATGCAAAGACACATGCAAACCCACACAGGAGGATAATCTTTCACTTGCTCAAAGTATACTGATGCTTTTTCCTGGAAGTATTTTTTGAAAAAAACACATGCAGAATCACCGATTGACTGACCGTTTGACTGCCTGACTTCCATGCAGCCACGGTGTTTTAATGTTCTTTGTTCAATAAATACATCTTGTTTTTATAAATGTGCAAAAGAAAGACATGGTGACTGCATTGTTTCTTTTGTAGTTGAAGGTGTGGTATATGACTGTATGTCGTCTACAATAAATGGTGTAACAATGAAGTCACTTCCTGTCCAATTACTTTTAGATTTGGTCTAGAACAGGGGTCTCAAACTCAATTTAGATTGGGGGCACATGGGGCGGAGTCTGGCTGAGGTTGGGTCAATCTTCTCAAATGTTTATTTTTGAACACAAAATAAGATAGACAAAGACACTGGTGTAAACAAGTTGTGTGCAAAACTACTAAAAATTCTCAATCAATCAACAAATAAAATAACAATCACAAAATAAAAAGTACAAGGAACCCGGTGTAAACAAGTTTATAACTTTCCTCAGGTACATCCCTTCTTTGGTAGTCAATTTGTGTGGAAAAAACTGCACTGTTAACTGCATAACTGTTTTCTCTACAAAACTACTAACAAAACAATCAGTCAATGAAAAAATACATAAATACATTAAGAACCAATAACTATTTAAATCAGTAATACATTTCAGTTTTCAGTTACGTGCCGCACGGTGGCTGAGTGGTTAGCACATTGGCCACACAGTCAGGAGATCTGGAAGACCTGGGTTTAAATCTCCGTTGGGCATTTCTGTGTGGAGTTTGCATGTTCTCCCCGTGCGTGCGTGGGTTTTCTCCGGGTTCTCCGGTTTCCTCCCACATTCCAAAAACATGCATGTTAGGCTAATTGGTGACTCTAAATTGTCCGTAGGTATGAATGTGAGTGTGAATGTTTGTTTGTCTATATGTGCCCTGCGATTGACTGGCGACCAGTCCAGGGTGTACCCCGCCTCTCGCCCAAAGCCAGCTGGGATAGGCTCCAGCATCCCCGTGACCCTAATGAGGATAAGCGGTACAGAAAATAAATGAATGAATGAGTTTTCAGTTACATTTATCATTCTTTAACCATAGTCAATGGGTTTTTCTGAAAATGGCTTCTCTTGCTTACTTTTTACTGGCATTACTGGACCTGGCATTGCTTCCTCTCACATAGCTGAGCGACATTTGTTTAGAAAAAGACTTCTTTGGGTCTGTGGAATATACAGTATTTTAATTCACTTGGCGTGTTGTGTTTGGCTGATGCACGGAGAACGGTGCAGCCCTGGCAAACCACACCACAACGATTTCCCTTGCACTACTTCTATCTCACCGGGCACGCATCATTTGGATTTATTTGGAGAGAAAGATAACTGATACATGTCATATAATGTCACACTGGGCAGCAACATAAAACACTTTTTAGGAGGTGAACAGCGAGCTGGGACAAATGTCCGCTCTTACCTAGCCAGGCACAGAAGAAAAATGTCTGTTTACATCAGTGAGACTTTCATGTTGAGTATTGACATCCCGCAATTCCATTGAGAATTTTAATTTCCTCTTTGCATAAATAAGTACTTGCTCTTTCTTCACTCCCTCGCGGGGGCCACATTAACATTAACTTTTCAAATAAAGATGAGGCCACAAAACATCAGTTAGACTGCCGCAAGTTTGAGACCTGGTCTAGAAAGACATGTCCGCAGCATTCAGGGCCTTTAGGAACTCTCGGCGGATCTAGAAAGTAGTGAAATTACTTTTACTGACTTGAGTTTTTAAGATTCACTCAGTGAGGTATGGACTACTTTCAGGAGGCCACCAGAGTAATCAATGAGATTTTCATGCATTCTCAGTAAAGCTGTAAGGGTCATTTTACCTCAAGTATACATCTGGAGGTCTGTGATTTACGGTGGCCAAGATTTACAAATCCACGATAACAAAACGAAAACCAAATTACAAAATTACACCAGCCGGGAAGGGAATGAACCAAATCCCAGAATTATAGGACGAGATATTGTTTGGACCAATCATCTCCAAGGAGATGGTATATTCCTTTTCCAGTCTATCTTAAAAGCTGATAAGCGCAAAACACTTTAACAAAAAGCAAAACAAGTAACATGACTATAAGTGAGGGTGAGAACATAGATCGACCGGTAAATTAAGAGCGGTTTAATCCCTGGCTACAGAATCTAACTCTTAGTACATGGAATGTCACCTCTCTGTTGGAAAATGAGCATGAGTTTAGGCTTGAGTTGGAGAAGTTCCGGCTAGATATACTTGGACTCACCTCGACACACAGCAAGAGCTCTGGAACCAGGCCTCTTGAGAGGGTCCTTAGCTTTTCAAATTGTCTCTCCAACTTCAAAAGGTTCTTGTGTGTGGAAGGAATCTATTATGGTTCCTGTGCCAAAAATGAACTGTCTTAATGATTATTGACCTGTGGTTCTCACTTCTCTGGTGATGAAAGCATTTGAGAGAATTGTGAAAGGGGAGCTTTTGAATGCTGTTCAGGCAAAGTGTGATCCTTATTATTTGGTTATAGGCATGTCGGGGGTTGATCATGCAATAGGTACAAGGCTTCATCTGATCCTGACACATCTGGAGGTGCGGCTTGTTTTTATGGACTTTTCCTTAGCTTTTAGTTAACTGCATATTTTAGCAGAAAGACTGAACAGCATCCAGAGCATCAAGCCTGGCCGCATATCATTTTTGATGGAATTTTAATCTGAGAGGTTGCGGTGTGTGAAAATGTTTTATCTGATGTTTATTTATCTTACACAGTGTCAAACTCTATACCCAGGGAGGCATACAATCACATTTGCTGACGACTCAGTGATTGTGTCTTTTCTCAGGGATGACAGCCCTGATCTTGGCCCTGTAGTGTCTGAGTTTATGGACTGGTGTAGCATGTCCTTTAAAATGTGAACCTGTCCAAGGAGATGATTGTAGATTTCAGTACAAATATTTGGGTCGGTGCTGGACCATAGCCAAACATTCGAGTCTCGGGTGGATGGGCATGATGTAAAAAAGTTAATCAGAGTATGTATTTTTATTGTAAGCTTCGCAGTTTTGAACTGGATAACACTTTTATGAAAATGTTTTATTCTTGTTATATTGAGGCAGTGCTGACTTTTTCTTTTATCAGCTTGTATGGGCTGCTCACCCTCAAAAACAGAAACAGGCTGCAGGGCATCACCAAAGTGTGTAGCAGGATTGCTGGCACCACACTTAATGACCTGACAGTGTTGTATCAGAGGCGGACTTTGAAAGAGGCTCAATCAGTCCTTGGTGATCCGAGTCATCCCCTGCATGACGAGTTCAGGTTGCTTCCATTGGGTTGTTCCGAAATGTATGACCAATAGGATGAAGAATTATTTGGTTCCTGCGTTTAATCCGATGAACGAGAGGGTAGTGTCCCTCTGCCTTCGGGTGGGGGGACAGATTCTGACAGTTGTTTGCGCTTATGCAGAATACCTGCCCTTTTTGGAGTCCTTAGTGGGAGTAACGGAGAATGCTCTCTCGGGGGATTCCCTTGTTCTACTGGGGGATCAAACACCTCTTCATGGCTTTAACAGCGTCTGTGCAGACATTACAGTATGTAGAACATTCATTCAAATTAATATCTACCAGCACATGAAATTTCATTCTAATCTGACGGGGGTGTGAAATAGCATATTTAATAATTAGGGTGGAGAAATGAATTAAGTATCAAACTAAAGTTTGTCATGTTTTATCAGATAGAATTAATCATTCAACCTGTTAATTCATTGGTAATTCAACCTGAAGTGTTGGTTGGACTTTAATAAAATAATAATTCAAATACTTGTTTGCTTTATTCAAAACAAACAAGTAAATAACAATTTATGGCATTTGCCATAAATCCATCTTTCATTTATACCTGATTCCCTTACAAAAACGGAAAACTAGGAGGCTTTATCTGCACGGTCCAGTGTCCAGGTATTTATTTCACAGTCAGACTGGTTCAATTTTAGGCAAAAAAGTAACCGAGTAACCGAGGTTCGACTAACGGTCGTACCCTTCTCTCCAGCACCCTGGAGTAGACTTTCCCAGGGAGGCTGAGGAGTGTGATCCCCCTATAGTTGGAACACACCCTCCGGTCACCCTTTTTATAAATGGGGACCACCACCCCGGTCTGCCAGTCCAGAAGTACTGTTCCCGACTTCCATGCAATGTCTTTACTTATCATCCTGGGCGACTTTAACAAGGGAAACCTGAGCCAGGAGCTGCCAAAGTACAAACAGTTTATTAAATGTCCGACGAGAGAGAAGAAGACGCTGGATCATTGTTATACTACAGTCAGTGGGGCTTATCGAAGTGTGTCACGTGCTGCTTTAGGCCTTTCTGACCATGCCATGGTTCACCTCATCCCAGCATACAAACAACGACTGAAGCTCTCCAAACCTACTGTGAGAACAGCTAAAAAGTGGACAAGTGAGGCTGTGGAGGAGCTTCGCACATGTTTGGATA
>QODF01000184.1:959339-1078669 GCA_024372805.1 Oostethus manadensis
ACCCTCTCGTTTACTGGGGATGACTCCAACACAGAGGCACCAAGCCGGGGGGCTAACAATAAGCCCACACCAGCTCGCCGCCTCTCCCCTGCGGCAACTCCAGAGAAGAACAAGGTCCAGCCCCTCTCAAGGAATTTGGTTCCAGAGCCCAAACTGTGGGTTGAGGTGAGTCCGACTATATCTAGTCGGAATCTCTCCGCCTCTTCCACAAGCTCGGGCTCCTTCCCCACCAGAGAAGTGACATTCCATGTCTAAAGAACCAGATTTGGACGCCAAAGACCAGGTCGCCCGGACACCCGCCCTTGAACACTGCCCAAATCACAATGCACCAGACCTTTATGCTTTGCCCCTGCAGGTGGTGGGTCTGCGGGGTGGAGTTCTCGTGTGGCTTCTTCGGGCTAAGCCCGGCCAGGCCCCACGGGTGAAGGCCTGGCCACCAGGCGCTCGCCTGCGAGCCCCTCCCCCAGGCCTGGCTCCAGGGTGAGGCCCTGGTATCCCACGTCCGGGCGAGGTGCGGTCACTCCTCTTGTTATTCTTCATAGGGGTCTTCTGAATCACTCTTAGTCTGGCCCGTCACCTAGAACCTGTTTGCCTTGGGAGACCCTACCAGGGGCATAAAGCCCCGGACAACATAGCTCCTAGGATCACTCGGGCACTCAAACCCCTCCACTACGATTAGGTGGTGATTCACGGAGGGGAAGATGCCAAATGATGAAGTGAAAAACCTGTGGCCTATGCATCTAAGATACTAACCAAAGCTGAGAAAACTAAACCTCAGGGTTAGTGTTTGGAGTGATACAATTCCAGGAGTATTTGTTTGGTCGTAAGTTTACACTCATTACGGACCACAATCCGTTATTGAAGATTCTAGGGCCAATGACAGGAGTTTCTCTTTTTCCTGCAGCACGAATGCAAAAATGGGCATTAATATTAGCAGCAAACACATATGATACTCAGTACAAACCTTCTATGCCACATGGGAATGCTGATGCATTATCCACACTGCCAGTTCAGGACCCAAGACCAACTCGGCGTTCAGACAGTCTAATCATAACTGCAAGAGAGATTGTCAAAGAAACAGGAAGAGGCCCTATACTAACTCAGCTTAAACATTGTATGTTGCCAGGTTGAAGTTTGACTTCACAGTGGAAGAAGGTTGTGTCCATTGGGGTATCAGAGTAGTCATCCCTCAGACATTGCAAAGTAGGATATTGGTGGCTGAGTGGTTAGTTGGCCACACGGTCAGGAGATCTGGAAGATTTGGGTTCAAATCTCCGTTGGCCATCTCTGTATGGCGTTTGCATGTTCTCCCCGTGCGTGTGTGGGTTTTCTCCGGGTACTCCGGTTTCCTCCCACAATCCAAAAACAAGCATGTTAGGTTAATTGGCGACTCTAAATTGTCCATAGGTATGAATGTGAGTGTGATCGTTTGTTTGTCTATATGTGCCCTGTGATTGACTGGCGACCAGTCCAGGGTGTACCCCACCTCCCGCCCGGAGCCAGCTGGGATAGGCTCCAGCATACCCGCGACCCTAATGAGGATAAGCGACATAGAAAATGAGAGTACACCTTGACTTTGGTGAAGTCGATAAACTGATGTTTCTTGTGGTTATGTTTGCATATGTACGCTGGCCTGAAATCATTCATATGCAGACCACTACAGCCAGTAAGACCAATGACTGTTGCTGCTAATGGATTGCCTAAAAAGGTAGTGACAATGAGCCTCAATTTTTTTTTCAGTGATTTTGAGACATTTATGAGGATGAACGCTGTCAAGCACATTAAAAACATTATCATCCTGCATCGAATGGTCTGCCTGAAAGACTATTTCAGAAGTTCAAAAAGAGTCCAGCAAAGAATTGAGAAAATGGAGGCCTGATGTTGCACCACTCTATTGCTAATTTCTTATTTGGTTACTGAAACATAGAGATGGGATTTATGGGTCTTTGAGAGGAGCCGGATTTTGGAGAGCCGTTCCTTTCAAAGAGCCGTTTAAAAAGCTGGCTCATTTGGCTCAGTTTTATATTAACCTTTAAGAAGCCAGCCTGGTCTTGACCTGTTTTGTAATAGTCGTGGTAAAGAATTTAGATATCCCAACAATATGAGCTTGAATTGTTGCGAAATATTGATTATGACCTTTTTTGACATGGGTGGAATAAATGTTAAATGTCTGATTCATTGTAAATATTCCACAGGGTGGTGCCCTATCAATCTTGTTTTGACTGTTACATCACTATTTAGAATACAAATTTGGTGTATGTGTGTAAATCATGACTTAAACACGCATAAACAACAGGCTACACTGAATTTCTGTACAAAACAGATTTTAGTGCAATTATTTCAACACAAGAAAAGTGTTACTGATACAAAATAGCAAAACATACAAATAATCTGCTTCCCACAGTATTCCACGAGGAAGACGACCGACTGCCTTTCCCTAATCCGCAAAACACATGTAGACTGGTTGGACAAACTCCCATGCACCCTCAAGAACCCTGCCAAGAGTATAGCGCTTGTCCACAGTTCCATGACCAACACCAAAATCATACTGCTCCTCCTGAATCCGACTTTCCAATGGTGCCTCCTCTCCAGAACCCCTGAATAGACCTTCCAAAAAAGGCTGAGAAGTGTGATCCCATGATAGTTGGAACACACCCTCCCGTCCCCCTTTTTAAAAAGCAATACCACCAACCCGGTCTCGGGTGACAAAGACACGCCCACAGCATCCAGGGCCTTAAGGAACTCCGGGCATATCTCATCCAACTGCGTGACCCTGCCTCCAGGAAGATTTTTGAAAACCTAGGTAACCTGGGCCCCAGAGATATGAGAACCCACGGCGGGGTCCCCATGCACTGCTTTCTCATTGGAAGGCATGTCGGTGGGATTGAGGAGGTCTTCAAAGTATAACTGACACACACATCCACCAATCGATAACATCTCGAGGACCCGAGTGCGCAAAACATGTGGCCGCAAATCTGATGACACGACCACAAAGTCAATCATTGGTCTGTGTCCCAGCTTGTCCTGGTGCCAGAGTCCACACGTAGACACTCTTATGCTTGAACATGGTGTTCGTTATGGACAATCTGTGACGGACACAGGTAAATTGAAAGCTTTGCCTTTCAGCTCAACTCCCTTTTTAATACAACGGACCGATGCAGAGTCCACATCACTGCAGACCCCACACCAATCCGTCTGTCCATCTCACATTCTATACATCCCTCACTCGTGAACAAGACCCTGAGGTACTTAAAGTCCTCTACCTGGGGCAGGATCTCATCCCCGACCCGGAGATGGCACCACCTTTTCTGAGGGAGACCCATGGACTCGGACACAGAAGTTAAAACTATCATTCCAGTCGCTTGACACTCGACTGTGAACCAAACCAGTGAGAGTTGAAGGTCAAGGCTCGCTGAACGCATGCACTTATGGAAGGGTGCATCTCTGCTCAATTCCATGTCCGAGAGGATTAAAGCAGTGTTAAACAACAACGTTGCTCACACTAAATATTCCCATCAACCACATTAATCGGACATGTTCACTGTGAGCTGGACTCATTTGTGTTGCCAAATATTCACACAGTACTGTATTGAAATCAGGCTGTACACTGATGTTGACCAACTTTCAAAGTCACGTGACCACATGCCAACTCTATGATGTAATCCTGATGATGTCACTGAATGCAGGTGGTCATAAAGGCTTGTTGTTTGGTCACTGAAGGCAGCGTGTCTGTTGATTGAAGGCTGGTGTGTTTACTTTAAAAAGATCTCAGCTGGTCATTGACGCCCTATTGTTCACAAGCGGTCGCAGAGATGTGACACTGAAAGGATGACCTTCCTAGGTCAGGATATTCCATGTTTGTAGCACACTTCTAGGAAAAGACATGGAGTCTGAAAATAATGATGACATTTACAATAAGCATTTATCTGAGTTGGTAGAAACATTGGACCCTAGCTCTCTAGACAGCGCGCAAAATGAGGACCACGTAGAAGAAGATTTACCAAGTCAAGAAGCTTCAGCCTATGGAAGCTGCCCCGAAGCAGGCCCTGACACCTCTGAGTGTTTCCAAGACGACACAGGGGGTGCGGTGAAAGTTCCCTCCTGTAAAGAGACAGGTCATGTGCAAGGCGAGGATGAAAAAAGGGATTCCCCCTCTATGGCACGATCATCTCCTTATGAACAGCAAATTGAGGAAACGTGTGAAGCCATGGACCACAACAGTGGTTCTGATGCATCCGACCAGGCCTCACTATGCTTGGATGATGATGTCCAGGCTGCAGTAAAATCATCCACCACTTCCATTTGTGACCATCATGATAGTGTTGTTTCACAAGATGAAGCAATAGCATCCAAATCGCCATCATCACAAGAAGTGCAGAAGAAAGATGTGTCACCAGCCTCCATTTGTCAGACAGTAGATCCCGCAGAGGTTTATAACGATGCGGTGCAAGAGGAGAGGGTGGCAGAACAGTCATCTGTTGCCAACAAAAATCTTCTGACTCCTGAATCTTCTATATATTCCAGTGGCAGGCAGGGTACAAGGAAAGATGAGGATTATAATGATGACAGCACACCAGAAGTAAAGGTGTCAGAGAATTGTTTGGATGATACTTGTCAGAAGTTTGGTCCTCCGGAGGTTGATCGTGACCAAGATAGACCATCAAAAGCCGAGAGTCCATCATCACTAGATGAGCACAAACATGATAGAACACCACCTGTGTTGATTGACCGTGTTTCAGATAAAGAGAACTCATCAAAATCCTTTACCCCATCACCACAACAGGAGCAGAAACGTGAAGGAACCCCACCCCTGACCTGCCTTTGGGCTGAGGCAGATGAAGAAAAATCCTTAACCTCATCACCACGTGAAGAGCAGAAAAGGGAAGGAACACCACCCTTGACCTTTTCTTGTCAGGTGTCCGATCCTGTGGAGGTTGATACTAACATACAAAAAGAGACACCCTCAAAATCCTTCAGCCCATCACTACGGGAGCAGAAAGGAGATAAAACTCCACCCTTGGCCTGTTCTTGTCAAGAGTCGGATCTCAGTGCTTTTGAAGAAGAGGCAAAAATATTCAGTCCCTCTAAGTCCTTGAGTCCATCACAACAAGATCAGCAGATAGGAGAGAGGACATCCCCCAAAACCTGTTCTTGTGAAGAGCCCACTACTGCAAAAGTTGATAATGACATACAAAAAGAAACACCCTCAAAATCCTTGAACTTAACAACTTTGAGACAATCACCGCAAGAGCAGAAAATAGGAGAGAGAACTTCCCCCATAACCTTGTTCTTGACTGGTCCTGAGGATGTTAATACTGACATACCCATGAGTCGATCACAACAAGAGGAGCAGAAAGAGGATAAAATTTCACCCTTGGCCCTTTGTCAAGAGTCAGATCATGTGGCATTTCATAGCGCCTTCGAAAAAGAGACACCATCAAAACCCTTCAGTTCCTCAAAGTCCTTGAGCCCATCACGAGATCAGCAGATAGGAGGGAGAACATCCCCCATAACCTCTTCTTGTGAAGAGTCCGCTACTGCAAAGGTTGATAATGACATACAAATAGAAACACCCTCAAAATCCTTGAACTTAACAACTTTGAGCCCATCGCCACAAGAAGGGCAGACTTCATGTGTTACTCCACCCTTGGGCTCCAATTCTAAAGAGTCCGTTTTTTCGGAGTTTCATATTAATGAAGATAAACATCCAAAGTCTTTAAGTCCATCTCCCCAAAAGGAGCATAAAGGGCATGGAACACCACCCCAGACCAGCCCTTGTCAGGAGTTAGAAGTCGTGGAGGTTGATAACAATGAGGACAAGGACACATCCCGACAAGATGGGCAGACTACAGGTATAACAGAGATGGAACCCCAGGACTTAGAACCTGTGAAGGTTGATGTTGATGAAGATAAGGTAAAACCATCAAAATCCTTAAGTCAATTGCCACAACAGGGGCAGAAAGGTGAGGGATTACCGCCCCAGATCAGCTTTTGTCAGGAGTTAGAACCTGTGGAGGTCGATACCGATAAGGACAAGGAGAAACCCTCAAAATTCTTGACCACATCTCCACAGGATGGGCCGACTACAGGTGTTTCTCCACCCTTGGGCTCCAAGGACCAGAAAGAAGAAATGTGTGTAGTCACTAAAGAAGACCACAAGAAATTAACTCCAGAAGGCGTACAAGGTGACACTAATACTTCAGCCTTTACTCCTGCTTTGGTATCCTTGGAAAATGACATCCAGGATGCTTTCCGAAGAGCCTCCACTTCCATCTATGAGGGTTTTGTTCATCATGTTGAAGAACAGGCGTCCAAGTACTTGAGCGAATCACCGTCAGAGAATCAATATTCAAAATTTACCACTGACTTTGCATCAAGACCCTTGAGAACTTCCCAACAAGAGGAGTCTTTATTTGTTCAAGGCATTGTTTCACCGCAAGGGGATAAAACGGTGGTGCCTGATATTCTGGAGAAATACTTCAGTGATGCAATTAAAACATGTTCCAAAACCTTATTTCGTGCTTTAAAGAGTCAGGTAGAGGACTATGATGACGAGGACAAGGCTTTAAAAGACATCATCCCGGTAAAGAAAAGACAGCCTAAAGTGAGAAGAGCTGAAGACATAGAAAAATACCTCGCACTCTATAAATCATATGCTACAACCCAGAAGGTAGCCTGCAGTCCAGGGAGAACTTCTACTTGGGACAATGTTTTTAATGGAGGAAGACCTTCAGCTAACAAAAAAGTCCCTTTGCAGAAGGACTCTCAAGCAAAACTCTCAGGATATCAACAATCCCATGCAGACATCCTCGGTGAGTACTTCTCCACTGCAAAACCTAAATCTAAAATATTTGAGACTTTAGTTTTTGTGCAGGACGTGCTGTCAGAAGACAAGAATCCACAGGGAGTGTAAAAATGTGATCTGTTGCAGAGAAACATCCTGAAAACTCCAAAAATGCAGAAGACTTTAAAGAGTTCTTACAACGACACAAGTGCAAAATCCACCCCATTGGGTCTGAGAAGGATGCCAGAAAGCACCCTTGTCCGTTCCGTCTCTTTGCGGTTATGGAGGACACATTAACAAAGGAAAACATTCAGACCCCAACCCCAAAACGTTTTCCTTGGAGAGCTCCTGATAAAAAGGAGAGGACGCACAAGGTGAAGACTTTGAAAGACTTTGACAATTTAAAAAAGAAAAAAGCCATTCGTAGTTCAACCCCAGGACCTCCAAAAGCACCCCTTCCGGACAGTAAGTCAGGAGAATATATGCAAAAAGTGAAGAAGTTCTTCATGAGGATGCGAAGGTGCAAAGTCTGTCCAGCAGTTTGTAAAGGCGACAAGATGGACTCTCCGGCTAAAGAGCAGAAACAACAAACTAAAAAATCATTTTTGAAGAGAATTTGGAAAAAATTTGGACAAGGTAAGGAATAAGTGAGACACTTTGTTAATTCCTTTGTTCATATTGTCGCTCATGGAGACAATTGGGTCCGCGAGGATCGACTACTGACGAAACCGACGCTCCCTTAACGGAACAGGTAGTGGGGCTTTAAGGAGCTTTGATCTAGGGTCTGAAGGTCAGACCCGTATTTGGTGAGAAGATAACTTTTAACTCCTATAATAGGAAGACAACAGCGACAGAAGTTTAGGTCAGTTGTTGGTATCTGTTGGAGATAGCCAAACGGGCAAAATAAACTTCCCCCCATGTGCCTACCCTTTCATTTCTCCTGTTTGGTACTAATGATGATTTTCCACCGCAAGGTAGTCTGCTTACCACCACCTGCTCCCGATCGGCACTTTTTGGGTCCAAGTTGAATACAGGCAACCAAAGTAGCTTCCCTGGTTGGAAATACTGGTCTAGCCACACTAGTACTAATGTTTGTAATAAGATGGGAGATTGGTGCTCAATGTTCTGAACTCCTATTTAAATTCCAGGATGGAGCAGAACAATGCTCAAGAGTGGATGTAGCTCAACTTCCAGTCACTGATGTCAACAGCGCATTTGCTGGTCGGAGCCATGTCCCCCTCTCGTCTTTCCTGATAACAAAATAAAGTGCACACCAAAAGCAACAGCCGGTGCTAAGAGCAAATAGGTATGCTCCGATCGATCGGCCTAGCTTCTCGTCTTCAGACTCCAAATACCACAGTGTTTTATCACAGTGACATTTTGATTTTAAAACAAACGAGCAATACAGTTAGTTTGGAGCTCATTTTTCCCCACAAGGGAAGTGGATATCACGGTCAAGGTGTACGTACTAACTTTAAAAAATATCACTGAACAATTTGACTATTTTTGTCATAATACTAATGATGTCCTCCAAACACTATTTGTGTTTTTAAATGAACATAAGGACATGGTGTGTCCAACCTTGTGATGGTGATACTATACATGGCTGATGCGTCGGTCGGGAATTAATTGTTTCTAAAAGCCTGTCTCTTTAAAATTAAATGGGGAGCCGATTAGTTTGTTCCTTTTTTTAGTCTTTTGGTGGTCTCTCTTTGTCCAGATTGAGCTGCGGAGGGGCGTGGTTAAACACACAGCTCCAGTGTTGCTCAAATGAGACTCGCATCAAATCTAGCAACTTTTTCTGGCGTCGTTGGACAGTTTTCTGGTATTTAGGGGGTTTAAAAATAAAGCACATATTGTTTTGAGTTTCTGCTCTCACTAAGGGGTCAGTATGCAGTCAACTTCCGCGACACCCTGAGAGCATAGTGGAGCTCCACGCATCCATGAAGCATGCAACCGCAAAATGTGATGCCGCCAAAGGATTATTTTGTAATAATTATCCTTTTGGCAAGGACCCTTACGGCTTTCTCGACTAATAGCACACTAGAAAGCAGTTTTATTTTGATAAGTCAAACAAGACAGGCGACATCGGTGGCCACGCCTAAAAGGTAATATTGACTGATGGCGGTGTATCGAAAACACAGCTGGAGTCTTCTTTACTGCACGCCGCCGTGGATTTCTTTGCAGGGAAAGAAATGTTTGACAAAGACGTCCTGTGAGCGGCCATGGCATCTCTGAGACAGATCATCTTCTACACGTAAGCATCAAGGCTTCTACTTTGTTTTGAATTTTTTACTGACCAAAAAGACACGAGTACATTACTGAACTTGTTGGAAGAATTCCTTGTATCCACGATCTCGTTCTTTCGGTCATGACCCATAACTCATCACCATAGGTGAGGGTGGGAACGTAGATCGATCGGTAAACAGAGAGCTTTGCCTTCCGGCTCAGCTCTCTCTTCACCACGACGGTCCGGTACAGCAATCGCATTACTGCGGACGCTGCACCGATCCGTCTGTGGATCTCACGCTCCAACCTTCCCTCACTCGTGAACAAGACCCCGAGATACTTGAACTCCTCCACCTGAGGCAAGACCTCACTCCCAACCCGGAGGGTACAGTCCACCCATTTCCGACTGAGAACCATGGCCTCGGATTTGGAGGTGCTGAGTCTCATCCCAGAAGCTTCACACTCAGCTGCAAACCGCTCCAGTAAACGCTGAAGGTCACAGCCTGATGAGGCCATAAGGACCACATCGTCTGCAAATAGCAGAGACGAGATCCTAAGGTCACCAAGCTGGACTCCCTCAACACCTTGACTGCGCCTAGAAATTCTGTCCATGAAGATTATGAACAGAATCGGTGACAAAGGGCAGCCTTGGCGGAGGCCAACGTTCACCGGAAACAAGCTCGACTTACTGCTGGCGATGCGAACCAGGCTCCTGCTTCGATTGTACAAGGACCGAATGGCACGTAGAAGCGGACCATCAATCCCGTACTCCCGGAGCACCCCCCACAGGACACCACGAGGGACACGGTCGAATGCCTTTTCCAGGTCTACAAAGCACATGTAGACTGGTTGGGCAAACTCCCACATACCCTCGAGTACCCTTGCAAGGGTGTAGAGCTGGTCCAGTGTTTTGCGACCGGGACGAAAACAACATTGCAGCTCCTGTAGCCGAGGTTCGACTAACGGTCGTGCCCTTCTCTCCAGCACCCTGGAGTAGACTTTCCCAGGGAGACTGAGGAGTGTGATCCCCCTATAGTTGGAACACACCCTCCGGTCACCCTTTTTAAAAATGGGGACCACCACCCCGGTCTGCCAGTCCAGAGGTACTGTTCCCGACTTCCATGCAATGTTGAAGAGGCGTGTCAACCAAGACAGTCCCCCAACATCCAAAGCCTTGAGGAATTCAGAGCAGAATTCGTCTACCCCCGGAGCCTTGCCACTGGGGAGTAATTTAACTACCCCAATTACCTCAGCCACGGTGATAGAACAAAATGAATACAGTATATAACAATTATATAATTATTATATAATATAGAATAATCCAAAAAGAAAAATAAGTACTGTATATAAATATGAAATATAATAAAACAAATCACCCTTTGGGTTTGCAAAGTGTCTCTGGTATCAGCTTTTTTTGTCCAGCATAACTTCATCTGCTGGATCTGGTGGGTCAATGCACCACTTGCCCCAATGCAAACGGACGGCAGCAACAAAAAGTGAAAATAAATACTTGGATCGCCTCATACACCGCCCCATTGCAAGTTTCACAGCTTTTGCTAACTACAGCTATAAAAACATTGTCCTAGTATATAGCTGTGTGTGTGTGTGTGTGTGTGTGTGTGCGTGCAGCATGATCACACTCATCATCATCTTTACGTCGCTCATCATACTCATCTTGGCTGTGACGTTCTCAGGTAAGTCCTTTCTCATGCCATTCTGACTACTTTACGCTGCAGTTAATCTTTTAGCCACATGGGGAGCTCTCGTGTCTTTGTCTCCCACTAAAGGCTCCTTGTCGGTGGTCCAGAGCCTCAACCGACTTCCTGTGGCCAACCTAGACCAAGACCACGTCCTCAGCTGCTTCCTGCCGACCGACAGTGGGCAAGGCACCTTCAAGCAGGTCTCGATCACGTGGAAGAAGACCTCTTCGTCCAGGGTCATCTTCCGCTACGAGAACGGCGCCGAGAGGAACGGCGACCAGGACCCTCGGTACAGCGGCAGGGCAGAGCTCTTCACGGAGGCCGTGGTCAAAGGAAACGCTTCCCTGATGCTGAGGAGAGTGAGGCGCGCCGACGAGGGCGAGTACACGTGCGGCGTCCGCTACTCGGACGGCAGCGGCGAGGTCAGCATCCGCCTGAGGACCGCAGGTACCCAGACTAGCCTCTTGGCTCGCACTTTTGCTTTGCCTGCACTAGCAGGAGCACGATATGACAGCTCCCAGGGTCAGTAAACGCATCACAACATCTTAACTCTGTACTAAATATTCTTCTTTTCCTTTCGGCTTATCCCATCAGGGGTCGCCACAGCGAATCATATTACAGTGCAATATACTGTATGGCAAAATGATGTAATATTTACATAAAATGTAAAATAACAACTTTTGTGTGTGAAATGCGACAAAAACATTTTTGAACATTTTTTGTGGAGGGAAATTTTGTACAGAAAAATGACATCAATAAAAATATTTGATTTGTTTGATGCCAAACAACCAAGAAAACAGTAAAATACCAGGTTTTATTCATGGATTGGACTTTCAAGTGATGAAAAATATAAATGGATAAATACAAATATATTTTTTATGAATTTCTATTTTAAAATATATATATATATTCATATATACTATATATATATAGAATATGTATGACAAAAATTTCAGATGAAAAAACCAATGGGACAATTTGAGTTTAGCTTTATTTTAACTTAATACATATTTTGTTTTAGGCACCTTGTCTCACTGAAGCCTTGAAAAGGAGTTTAAAAATATAGTCAAATACTATGAATTATTAATTATGGTTAAAATTTTACAGCTTTGGTCTATCACGATTTTGCTGTATATTGGCATATTTAGGCAAATTTTACATATTCTTAGCCTCAAGCATTTTCAAGCATAAAAATGTTTAAATGAGGTGAAACATAAATATAAGGCGTTATGCAGAATATTTATGAATATGAATACATGAATATGAGTGGTTGTTACTGTATACTGTTGGTGCCCTCAAATTGGTTGGCGACCAGCCCAGCATATACCCTGCCTGGGGTAGGCTACAATATGGGTAATTTGACTGTAAGGTTTACTATAGGGGTGTTATTTCAGGTCTGGGGGGCTCTAATAAAGTTTAAAAAATTTATATAGGAGGTTGTAAATTGATTTTTAGGCTGTAATTGCGAAAATATTCCATTTTGATATACGGAATACTACTTTGCGGAAGTTCACTTATCACGGTTGGGTTCGGACCAGATTAACCGCCATAAATGAGGGATTACCATGCAGATAAAATGATTGATTTTATTGTAAGATGAAGTATTTTTGAGCGGGGCTATGTTAACGTGAATATCTCGCTGCCATGCCATAGTCATATCCAGCATCATGATGATGTGCTCCTCATGTCAGCCTTCACAGCGCCCGCGTTCACACTCTCAGACGGCGCCTTGACAGCCGAGGCAAGCAGGTGGTCCCCCAAGCCCAACGTGACGTGGCTGAACGCCAACGGCAACGTCCTGAGGGGGAACACAGACTTGCAGGAGAAATCTGCGGGGATATTCCGTGTGGTCAGCACCCTGCAGCCCGTCAACGACAGCGACACGTACACGTGCAGGATTGGCAACCACCTGGTGACGGCGCACGCAGATGCCACTGTGACCGGTCAGTCACCGTCAAAAAATTTTATTCAACATTTACATGAAAAATAGCAGTGCAAATTGTAGCAGGTTCGATCACAGGTATTGGGAGTTCAATAAATCCAAATAGAAGGAGAGATAAACTTATTTTCCTTTTGGCTTATCCCTTCAGGGGTCGTCACAGCGAATGAATTGCCTCCATCTAACTATGTCTTCTGTATCCTCTTCTCTTGCGCCAACTACCTTCATGTCCTCTTTCACTACATCCATAAACCGCCTCTCTGGTCTTCCTCTAGGCCTCCTGCCTGACATTTCAAAACTCAGCATCCCTCTACCAACATATTCACTATCTCTCCTCTGGACATGTCCGAACCATCTCAGTCTGGCCTCTCTGACTTTATCTCCAAAACCTCTAACATGGGCTGTCCCTCTGATGTGCTCATTCCTGATCCTGTCCATCCTGGTCACACCCAAAGAGAACCTCAGCATCGTCATCTCTGCTACCTCCAGCTCTGCCTTCTCTCTTTTCCTCAGCGGCACTGTCTTTAAACCAAACAACATCGCTGGTCTCACCACAGTTTTGTACACCTTTCCTTTCATTTTAGCTGAAACTCTTCTATCACACATCACACCCGACACTTTTCTCCACCCATTCCAGCCTGCCTGCACACGCTTCTTCACCTCTTTTCCACACTCTCCATTGCTCTGGACTGTTGACCCTAAGTACTTAAAATCCTCCACTTTCTTTATCTCTTCTCCCTGTAACCTCACTCTTCCACTTGGGTCCCTCTCATTTACACACATGTACTCCGTCTTCATTCCTCTCCTTTCCAGGGCAAACCTCCACCCCTCAAGCTTCTCCTCCACCTGTTCCCTGCTCTCACTACATATCACAATGTCATCTGCAAACATCATAGTCCATGGAGATTCCTGTCTAACCTCGTCCGTCAGCCTGTCCATCACCATAGCAAACAAGAAGGGGCTCAGAGCTGATCCCTGATGTAGTCCCACCTTCACTCGGAACTCCTCTGTCACACCTGCAGCACACCTCACTACTGTCTTACAGTCCTCGTACATGTCCTGCACCGCTCTAACATACTTCTCTGCCACTCCAGACTTCCTCATACAATACCACAGTTCCTCTCTGGGCACCCTGTCATAAGCTTTCTCCAGATCTACAAAAACACAATGCAGCTCCCTCTGACCTTCCCTGTACTTCTCAATCAACATCCTCAAAGCAAATACTGCATCTGTTGTACTCTTTTTTGGCATAAAACCGTACTGCTGCTCACAAATGCTCACGTTTGCCCTTAGTCTAGCTTCAACTACTCTTTCCCATAACTTCATTGTATGGCTCATCAGCTTTATTCCTCTGTAGTTGCCACAACTCTGCACATCTCCCTTGTTCTTAAAAATGGGCACCAGCACACTTCTCCTCCATTCCTTAGGCATCTTCTCATTATCTAAGATCTTGTTAAACAACCCGGTCAGGAACTCTATTGCCACCTCTCCTAGACACTTCCATACCTCCACAGGTATATCATCAGGACCGAGTGCCTTTCCATTCTTCATCCTCTTCAATGCCCTCCTCACTTCTTCCTTACTAATCTTTGCTACTTCCTGGTCCACAACAGTCACCTCTTCTACTCTTTGTTCTCTTTCATTTTCCTCATTCATCAACTCTTCAAAGTACTCTTTCCATCTTCCCATGACACTACTGGCACCTGTCAATACCCTTCCATCCTTATCCTTTATCACCCTAACCTGCTGCACGTCCTTCCCATCTCTGTCCCTCTGCCTTGCCAACCTGTATAGATCTTTCTCTCCCTCCTTGCTGTCCAACTTAGCATACAAGTCATTGAAGGAGAAGGAGAGATAAACACAGCTATTTATTTAAACATCAAGCCAAATTAAAACAGACGTCTGGGCTAATTACCTTTCCCTGCCAGCACAGAAACTACATGAGACTTGTGACAGCAGATCAGCAAAGAGCAAAGTATCTCTGCCTGCCCTGTTTCTTTATATTTTGGGATGTCTTCGTATTCTCCGCCTCGGTCTTGCCAACAGTTTGTTTGCTGTGTCCATCAATCACCCCTCCTCCCCTGGAGCAAATGGCGATCGGGACAGTCCAGGTGTAATCTTATCTGCATCGGCGCTTCCTTCCTCCTTTCACGCTTTGTAGTTGCCAGACCTCGGTGCCTCCTTGTCTTGCTTCTCATGAAGAATGTTGATTCCGTAGGACTTTGATGCTCCAACGATGTCCTTTCTTTTGATGTAGTGTTTTCTGTGTGTGTGTATGCTCAATCCTTCAAAATGTAAAAAAAAAAACTTGTTTTTGTCACATTTTCCAGGCTCCGACGTTTCAGAGAAAACCCGCTTCACCTACGACGGCGCATCAGCCCTGCCAGCATCGTATTGGGTCATTGTCATGTGCCTCTTCTGCGTCTCTTATCTGCTTTAATGTCACGTTTCACAAACGTCAGTGTGCTTTATTTACCAGTAAATTCTAATGAATGAGTGGAACTGTCATTCATTGCTGCGTAAATATGGCGTTCAAAGTTGCATCGCTCAATTGTGCCACCAGAGGGAGCCAGCGAGGGCCCGTAAATTACGAAGGTCCCAAAAGAAGTTAGCACCGCCCCTGCTGGAGCCTGGCTGCCTTCCATTGGCTAGCCCTTTGTGGAGGTATCCGATGTCCCTTTGGGGGGGCCTTGAACGCACCGAGGAATGCATTCCTGCGGGATTTAGCTGATGAGTTAAAGTTGAGAGAACTATTAAAACTTTGATTTGTAAGTGATTTGGAGCTTTACAAAAGTTTTCCCTCAACGCTGACTGATTTTTGGACCAAGTTGGACCGTAAGTTTTGGTTGTTTTGTGGCTCGAACAATGTCCGAAGAGAAGCAGCCGACCCCAATTTCGACCAAGGAACACGACAAAGTCTCGCCCAACCCCCGGGCGATTTGTAGGGTGTGTAAAAGTTTGTTCCGGGAGCCCAAAATCCTGCCATGTTTGCACACCTTCTGCCTAGACTGCATCAGACAGCTGGAGCCCTTCTCGAGGGGCGCTCCTTGTTGCCACCAGGACAGCCCCATTGACGAGGGAGAGGCGGGGAGAGCGGAGAAAGTCAACACCGCGGTGCTCTGCCCTGAATGTGACTCCGAGGTGGACCTTCCTCTGTCGGGCCCGGCCGGGCTGAGCACAGACCACCTGGCGCTGGGCGAGGTCTTCTTGGAGACGCTGGTGAGCGACGGCCCACTGGGGTGCGACCTGTGCGGCGAGTCCGGCGCCGAGAGCCACTGTGAAGTCTGCTGCGTCAACTTGTGCGAATTCTGTTATCAAGCGCACAGGTACTGTTCCTCTACAGCTCCCGTACTTCTGCATCTACTTCTTCTACGACTCTCCTGTTTCCGCTTTAGCGACTTTTACTTCCGCATTCCTATACCGTGTTTACAGGTTTTCATCAGAATAAATAACAGTAGTCTAAGTCCGAAGCTACGGAACCACCGTGGGGACATAGAGAAACCATTAGTGGCTATAATAAAATAACTGTTATAACTATATACTATAGCATTATATAGTTTTAACTATAATTAACTGTTAGCATTAATAGCATCGCACTACCGAGTTCACTTCCGTGTTTGCAGTGAAACTTCAAATTAAGAGCACCACTCTGAGTATCATTTTGAGTAGTGACACTCGAAAGGAAAAACATTGAAAATGAGTCCTGTTAAAAACAATGAATTATGAGTGATAATTGCTATCTTTGTAGAAAAACGATGGTTTGTTCGAGTTTTAGTAATTGCAGTGATTGTTTACAGGCGTCAGAAGCGCACAGCATCACATTGCATTCAGCGTTTGAAGGATCTCAGATCTGGACGTCGTCTCTGTCGTCCTGTCCTCTGCTCCCTACATCCCGGCCAGGAGCTCCGCCTCTTCTGCCAGCCATGTGACCTTCCCGTGTGCCTGGAATGCGCTGCCACGCTGCACAGCGACCACAGCTGCTGCCCCACTCACGAGGTCATCGACCGCCACGGAGACCGCATCAGGGCGCTGGTGACCATCACCCTGCGACCCCACCTGCAGCTTCTGGAGCAGACCCTGCAGAAGGTGAGTCTGAGTCTGGTTCTGTCCTCACTGACAAGCCTCTGTTTACTGTTTACCATGTTCTCAAGGTGGAGCTTTCCCAGGAGGCTTTGCAGGAAAGAGTGGAGGCCACAGCCAATGAGGTAAGGGCGTTTGCACGAGGATACGCCGGCGCCGTGGAAGCGCACTGCTTGTCTCTGCTGCGCCGCATGGAGGAGCTCCGCCTGCAACGCAGGTCCAACATCAAGACATGCTGGATGCAGTTCAAAAGGAGCCTCAAAAGCTTCACACTGACATCCTTTCATTGTTGCCGTGGTGACAGGAATCAGTTCCACCTGCACAGGGTGCAGCTGCAGCAGGCCATGTGTGACGTGCGTGCCAGCGTGGACTTCGCTGAGAGGCTGCTGAGCTGCGGCTCGCATGCAGAGATCCTCAGCGCCAAGGCTGTGACTCTGAGGAGGCTGAGTGGCCTGGCAGAGAGAAGCCAAGACCCCCACCTGGCTGCGCTCGTCCCAGATGACGGCAGCAGCATCCGCTTTAACGCCAGGGAGGCGGCGGGGGAGGTGGGAGGTTTCCCGTTGGTGGGTGTCATTCACTTTAAGGCAGTGGACCCCAGCAAGTGCATAATAGAAGGAGAAGGTAAGCACTCATCGGGGGACGGTAGGCGGGGTTGGAGCCTTCATTCTACCATCATGGTGTGTCCTCAGGTCTCCAGCAGGCCAGCGAGGGCCAGCAGGGTCACTTCATCCTAGTCTGCTGCGACTCTGCTGGGGAGCTGATGGCACGAGGGGGCGACCATGTCCTGGTCAGCATCCTTCACAGGGACAAGAAGAACTGGTGAGCAGATAAATGTCTAACTAGAAAAGCACTCGGAGAGAGTAGACCTCCGCCATGTGCTGTGGTTCCCCCGATATTGTGACTCACATAATAAATATTACTCCTTAATTTATTTTTTTACATATTTGGCTTACTTGACCATGAAAAGATACCACGGAAGGGTTTGAATGACTTAAAGAATTCTGACATGCCAACATTAGCATGCTAACACATAGCTAAGTGTTTGCATAAGTCCCTACCTCTGAAAATGCTAAAAACGTTAGTATAAATATGTTAGCATGCTAACACCTAATTTGTATCAATGAAAATCACAAAAAAGGCTGGTATGCTCATGTTGGCATGGTAGCAATGCTAACATTCTAAATTAGCTTGCTAACATCTAGCATAATAGTGTCTACTTAGGAAACGACTTAAAATGCTATTATGCCAATGATATCATGCTAACATGTTAATTTTATCATGCTACCATTAAGCATGATATTGCTAAGTGTTCATATAAGTGTCTACTCATAAAATTGGCTAAAATGGTACTATGCTAATGTTAGCAATGCTAACATATTAACGTTAGCATGCAGACAGCTAGCATGATAGTGCAAAGTGTTTATATAAGTGTCTATATTAAAAAGGCTAAAACTGCTACTATACTATACTATCAACATGACAAGACATTCCCAACATAAAGTAAAGCATTTACAGTAAACAAACAACAATTTAAAAACAATTACATTGGCCAAGACTATTCAATTCATGTTCCTTTAAAAATGGTAAATGCTAACTCCCGGCATGATGTGTTAAGTGTTCATATGTGTCTACCCATGAAAACAGGTAAAAATGCTACTATGCTAATGTTAGCAATGTTAACTTGCTAACTCTAGCATGCTAACACCTAGCATAATAGTGCAAGGGTTTATATAAGTGTCATAAGAAAAGGGCTAAAATTTGTACTATGCTAAAATTAGCATGCTAGCAATACTAACATGCTAACATTAGCATGCCAAAAAAAATAGCATAAAAGTAAGTCTTATTTATGTGTGTATACCTATGAAAATGGGTAAAAATGCTACTATGCTAACATGCTAGCATGCTAACACCTAGCATGATAGTGGTGTTTAAATATGTGTCTTAGCATAATCGGACATCTCTACATTCAGCACGGTGGAGGCTAAGGTGGAGGACAACAACGATGGCTCCTACAGAGTTTCTTACACTCCCGAGGAGGCGGGGATGTACTCCGTGTGGGTTTGTGTCAAAGCTCAACACGTAAAGGTACGACAGTTTGGCGCCAAAGTGAAGAAAATTTGGCGTAGCGTCCACTCCTCTCCCGTGAACACTTGCTACGGGACGTCGGAGTGTTGTCCGTTAGTTCATCGGCAGGCCTGGTCTTTCCAGGGTTCTCCGTTCGTGTTGACCGTGCAGAGGAAGCCGCGACGTCACACGGGGACCTTCCACTGCTGCTCCTTCTGCTCCAGCGGAGGAGCCAAGGAGGCTCGCTGTGGCTGCCCAGGAACCATGCCAGGTACCATCAAGTCCTCCTAATAACCCTGCTGCTGCATTCACATATAAAACTTGGCTTTTTAACATGCGGGTGCGCTCATTGTGGTGCAACTCTTTTAATTCTTTATCAATATTTATTGTATAGTGATACGTATATGTTCTTATTTGTATGTGTGTATATATAAAAGTTTTATATTTAATTTAATTTGTTTATTATGCAGTGTGATGATTATCTGTGTATTTTCATCATCAATTTTATAAAACATTAATATGTTTATATAAATAATACCAATTATAATATAGTGGAATATTTATTTTTGACTATTTTCTATATAGTGGAATATATGTTATATTTGTAAATAGATGTTTTCCATAATTGTATATTAATTAATAATTTTATGTAGTAAAATCATACATTTAAGCAAATAATCTAAACAATTTATCATAAACATGTTCAAAATTTGACAAAATATGTTTTTTATATATTATCAATATGTTCTTTTGTTTGTTTTGTTTTATTTTTATTTATGTATTCATTTTTAATTCAAACTGTACAATAATCCCTCCCCCTTTTTTTTCTCAAAATAAATAAATAGGTAAATTATTGCCGGCACGGTGGATGAGTGGGTAGCATGTTAGCCTCACAGACAGGAGAGCTGGGTTCAACTCTTCGTTGGGCATCTCTGTGTATAGTTAGCATGTTCTCCTCGTGTGTGCGTGGGTTTTCTCCGGGGACTCGGGTTTACTCCCACATTCCAAAAACATGCATGTTAGGTTAATTGGCGATTCTAAAATTGTCCATAGGTATAAATGAGTGTGAGTGGTTGTTTGTCTATATGTGCCCTGCGATTGACTGGTGACCAGTCCAGGGTGTACCCCGCCTCCCGCTCAAAGTCAGCTGGGATAGGCTCCAGCATACCCACGACCCTATTGAGGATAAGCGGCATGGAAAAGTGATGGAATTAATTATTTATGTTTTGTGGTTGTATACAGCCTATTAGTAAAAGTAAAAAGTACACATTTGAACAAATCCAACATATTATTTGCCTGTATGACGAAAAAATACCAAAATAAAGAAAATAGTGACACATAGTGCCATATGTAGTATTCTACATCGGTCACTAGGGTTATGTTCACACTGCAGGTCAATTCCGGTTTTTTTGCTCATATGCGACCTGTATTGGATTTTTCATTTCAGTGTGAACAGTACAATTCAGATTTTTTCAAATGTGTCTTATTCGTACGTGGACAAAATTGGGATATGTGTATGCGATGCAACTGCACGTGGCATACTGTATATCCGACATATACGTCACGGAAAGGTGTGTATTGCCGTGCTTACCAAGATTTTAAAGGTGGGCAGTCATGGAAAGACGTAGTTTATCGTGCAAGACTTGGTTAAATGTACGCAATGTAAAAGTGCTTCTGATCCGAAATGTTTTTTATAAGTAAGTATATAAGTTAGTGAAGCAGCTCTCTGCAATGTCTGACCACTCCACCCCTCACGCACCTTGGAACAGACGGCGCAACAAGTTGTCTAAAAACTTCCATTCCAAAATTCTTACCATGTTTTGGTTGAGAAAATATTGACTCCTGTTGCACAAATTCTTGAAATTGCCACAAACGCATTAAGGGGAGCATGCTAGTAATGTGCGGTCCGATACTGAAATGTTGATATCTCTGACACGATCTCTTCATGATCTAAAGTGGATTCTGTAAAAAAAATAGTGACATTTTTGATAATTCAGGTCAGTGATTGTGTCCTTTGTTTTTTTTCTGATGTTGTATAATAGCTTAGCTATATTGTAAATCACTGCAATACCTCAATATACTTTACGCTTTAAAATCAATCAATAAATGACTATGATGTCTTGTATTCTTCATGCTACGATTTGAAATACTGTGCACTATGTTTTTTAAATTTACCAGACACGTAGGGGTGTTGTTTCATGTCTGGAGGTTTCTTAAAAGCATCGTTAAAAGGTGGTAAAGGTGTTTATTACGCCTAATATGTCTTATTTTCCCATTAACGTTCCATATATCGGGTGTAAAGGTAGCTAGAGGGGTGTTATTTGATGTCTGGAGGTCTCTAATAATGTTAAGTGTATTTAGTCTAGGTATTAAACAAGTTTTCTATGGTTTAACTACCAACATACAGTAGCATATGGTTAGGCCCGTTTAGATGTGGTACATTCCTACATCTACGTAAAGGCAAGAAAAAGAGACATATAACATTTTGCATTCCCCAGGTGACTAATAAAGTTTGCATTGCTTCCAGGAGGATTCCAAGGCTGCGGCCACAGTCACAAAGGTCATCCCGGGAAGCCGCACTGGTCCTGCTGCGGAAGCACTGCCGAGAAGTCCGAGTGTTTGCCTGCCAGCGTCCTGAAGGCCGTTTCTGCCGGCAGCCACTTGAGGACGGTCGAGCTCTGAAAGGACACAATAGACGGACCGGACGGGATTTTTGGGGGGGAACGTGGATGAGGCAGTGGGCCTTCACATTGTCAGGTACAACAATGTGCCAAGAAGACGTTGATTGTTTTTATTATGAGCAGTCTCATTTTAGCAAGAGCTTTCATAGCAGGTCTATTATTACTCATTTTAGCACATAAAATAGCCTTTTATTAATAATGATATTGTGTGTAAAGACCACTAATTCAAAATGAACTAACTGTGTAGTGTATGTTGATCTTTTTGGCAACAGATTTCAATATTTTCACTTTTTGAGGACAAATGTTGACATTAGAACTATGAAAGTGCTGTAATTTTCTTTATTTTACACTGTTTGATTAATAATCTTTGATCTTCATTGTGTCCTGAACACACAGAACACAGCCTGTATTGCTGTATTAAACATATTACTGTGATGCTAATACTATTAACTATGTTATTTTCTCCATTACATCAAGCCCACACTAGGCCGGGCAACTTCTTAATTATGTCAAAAAGCATATTTAAAAGGTGGTAAACGGGTTTATTATGTCTAATGTTTTATTATCTCTTATTATGTATACTATATTGGGTAGTAGGAGTGTGAAGGTGACTACAGGGGTGTTATTTTATTTCAGGAGGGCTCTTATAATGTTAAAAAAAAAACTATTCAAAAGGTGGTAAACGGGTTTATTATGCCTATGAGGGGAAAATGCCACACAAGGCCGGGCAGTTTCTTTTCTTCTGCCACCAACAGATGGCAGAAGAGATGTTCCATCGAACCAGTACTGCATGGGTGCGTCTCAATAAATGTCAATACTTTGCCAAATGCATATACTGTCTGGTAAATGCTGCGTTCATATTTTTAAAATTATATAACTGTAATATTACATCGGTGGATGGAAATGGCTGTAGTGAATAACAGTGGAGGTAGGAGCACACAGGTGGACTACATCTTGTATAGAAGGTGTAACCTGAAGGAGTCCAGTGACTGCAAAGCAGTGGTAGGTGAGAGTGTAGCCAGACAGCATAGGATGGTGGTGTGTAGGATGACTCTAGTGGTGAGGAAAATGAAGAGGGTAAAGGCAGAGCAGAGGATCAAATGGTGAAATCTGAAAAAGGAGTGTTGCGTGACTTTTAGGAAGGAGTTGAAAAAAACTATGGGTGGCCAGGAAGTCTTTTTAGATGACTGGACAATTACAGTCAGGAGATTATGAGACCTTAACGTCTCATATGAGGACGCTACAGCTTGGACACCTGATCCTGTTGTCATGAGAACACATTCTGACCGAATTTCTAATACAAGGTTGTACTAGTGGTCAAAAGGTTATAATAGCATGTGGATTAGGAACATGCAGTCCTGTGTTTGCATCATGAGTAGCTTTGCGTGAACTTACAAAGTGGGAGTAAAGATAATTACTTAGCAAACGCGCCATTGTTTCCTTATAGATCACTAAATGGCAGCTAATCACAAGCAAGCTAAATATTGGCAACAACGACATTGTTCGTTATGCATTCATAAATTCCCCAAAATTAAATAAAAAATAATTTGTTGCTATGTTTGTTTTTTTACAACGGAATATTAGGGCTTAAAAAACCCAGATCTGATAAGAATCAAGTATAAAAATGAATAATAATAAATGATCGAGAATAAGGTCGTAAATTTACGAGTATAAAGTCATACGTTTACAAAAATAAAGTTGAAAATTTACTAGAAAAGATGAAGAAAAAAAAAGTAAATTAATGGAAAAAAGTTGTAAATTTACCAGGAAAAATGCTGTACATTTACAAAAATAGATTAGAAAAAAAAACTCATTCCAACCCTGCAGACAATGGAACCACCCATTTTTACTTCAACCAAAATATACTAGAAGAATAAGCTTAAAGAAAAAGGGAGATTTCAGTTTAAGGAGAAAGTGTGTTTTGATTTTGATTCGGCTTTTTCATTTGGTTATTTATCAACATTTCAAATAAGTATATATATATATGACTTGACATGGTGCGCATGCAATTTTTACTGAATAAATAAATTTGTGACAATAATTAGAATATACTAAATTAACTTACTATTTATTTAGAAATTGATATCTACATAAATGAATGGCACTTATAGTCCACTACCACTTATCTTGTAAGTTTTCATGTTTTATTTTTGTTGCAACAGAAGATGTAGTTAGTTTTTACGCAGATTCCCTTCCTGACACAACCCTCCAATTTTTCTCGTACATTTTTTAGAAAGTTGTACATTTAGAAGAAAAACATTAACAACATGAAGGAGGTCTGGCAGGGCATGAAGACCATCACAGGCTGCAGCTCAAAAGGAGGTGCCCACGTTAAGAAGAACGCAAGAAGGGCAAACTAGCTAAATCAGTTTTTTAACCGGTTTGACCAGCCCATCTCACACGCAGCAGCCACCACACAAGTCACCAGCACAGAAGGGGACCTATGAGAAATAAAGTCAGGGATTTGGGCCAAAAAAATGTACATTTAAAAGAATAAAGTCATACATTCATGAGAAAAAAAGGCATCAGTTTATTACAAAAAAGTCTTTCATTTACTAGAATAAAGATGGAAATCTATGAGAATTTGTTTTTAAAAGAAAATGTAAATGCATGAGAAAAAATATGTACATTTACAAGAAAAAAATTAAATTTCTGGAGAAAATAAGTTAATTAACAAGAATAACATTTTTTGTATTTTCATTCATTAGAAACAATTTGTCGACTTACGACATTTTTATAATTTTTATCATTTTTGAGAAAAATGCATACATTTTACAAGAAAAAAAAATTGTAAATGTCTGTGAATTCAAGTCAGAAATTTAAAAGAAAAAAAATCGTACATTTACAGAAACAAAAGACTGAGATTTATGAGAATAAAGTTGTAAATGTACTGGAAAAAAAGTCAGAAATGAACGTGAATAAAGTAGAAAATTTATGAGAAAAAAATGTTGCAAAACCATACAAGAAAACAATTTTGAGAAGAAAAAAAAAGTCAGTACTAATTCAGTACTAATAAACAGCAATTCACTTCTTATACTTGTGTGCCCAATGGTGTTATGATGACCACAGTTTGACCCTGGAACAGATGAATGCACTGTACCAGTACAGTAGTGTTAAATATAATAGAAGTCCAACGTGACTAACCATATTAAGTACTGTTATTAGTATATTTTTATTGCTACATGGAAAACAAGTTGTTTTCACCTGTAGGTGCAATGGATTTTCAGAAAACAAACATTCATGATATGCACGCTCTTAAGGGTGTGCAATTGGACAATTAGTGGAAAGGGGTGTGTTCAAAAAATAGCAGTGATCAATTTTGTGAAAAAACAAGACACTTAGATTAAAAAATTGATTGGAGAGGGGAAAACTTATGAAGTGGTGCAAAAAATGTTTGGCTGTTCAGCTAAAACGATCTCCAATTACTTAAATTTTGAGAGCAAAACCAGAGACACGTGGCGGAAAACATAAGACAACTATCAAAATGGATGGAAGAATAACCATAATGGCAAAGGCTCAGCCAATAATCAGCTCCAGGATGATCAAAGACAGTCTGGAGTTACCTGTAAGTACTGTGGCAGTTAGAAGTTTGCAAAGCTAATCTATTTACAAGAATCCCCCACAAAGTCCCTCTGTAAAAAAAGGCATGTGCAGAAGAGGTTACAATTTGCAAAAGAGCACATCAACTGGCCTAAAGATAAATGGAGGAAAGTTTTATGGACTGATGAGAGTAAAATTGTTCTTTTTGGGTCTAAGGGCCGCAGACAATTTGTGCTACGACCCCCTTACTCTGAATTCAAGACACAGTACACAGTGAAGACAGTGAAGCATCATGATATGGGCATGTTTCTCCTACTATGGTGTTGGGCCTATTTATCCCATAGCAGGGATCATGGATCAGTTTGCATATGTCAAAATACGTGAAGAGGTCATGTTGCCTTATGCTGAAAAGGACATTGTTTCAAAATAGGTGTTTCAACAGGACAATGACCCCAAAAACATTAGTAAACCAGCAAAATCTTGTTTCCAAACCAACAAAATGAATGTTATGGAGCGGCCAACCCAATACCCGGACCTTTATCCAATAGAGAACTTGTGTGGTGACATCAAAAATGCTGTTTCTGGAGCAAAACCAAGAAATGTTAATGCATTGAGGATTGTTGTTAAAGACAGCGCTGAAGGCTTTTCCATCCTGCATGTCTTTGTAAAGCACACTTAGATGGAAAGCCGTGGCCTACGTGTTTACTTGCCGCCACTTGTTTTTCCTGGTCGTTGTCCTTGCGTGGCCTTGCCTGTTGACATGGTATGTTGAGCTTTGAGACCAATGACGGCCCACATTGAGGCCGCTCCGGAAAGCTGCGGAAAGATGAGACGCCCCCAAATAACAAGAGGCTCTCTCTGGTGCATGCGCTGATATGATGGAGTGCATCCGTCCTCCTGCTTCTAAATAAGGTGGGAGATGCCGATAAGAACACAGAGAAAGGAGCACGATGCGTACACGGTGTCTTTACAACGCTTGAAAAATGTGCAACTTGTCTCTTGTTTCACCGTTTCTGGTAATGCTGTCATATTTCTGTGTATGTTTTCTTAATGTTTGTATTCACACACACACACTCTCACTGTGGCCGTATGAATCCTCACATACCAGAAACATGTGTAATACCCGTACACTCGACCGCACTGTTATGGTGCACTAGCTAGATGGAATATATTGTATGTGTATATTTTTATACAATGTTTTAGATTTACATTAGTGGCCAAAGAAGCTAATATGCATGTTTTTGGAATGTGGGATGAAAGCGGAGCACCCGGAGAAAACGAACATGCAAACTCCACCACAGAGATGCCCAACGAAGATTCCAGCCCGGATCTTCCACATCTCCTGACTCTGTGGCCAACATGCTAACCACTAGGCCACCGTGCAATCATGTAAACATAATAAATAAATACAAAAATTATGTATTAAACTGTCAATACACTTTTTTTGCTTGTTGTATTACAACTTTATTGTCACACAAGTACCACTTTTCTACAAAAATGTTTTTTCTGCAAAATTCTGCCATTATTCATGCACATCACATTTTTCTAGTTAAATTCCGTCTTTACTCATGTAATATTGTCATCTTAACATTTTTTTTTAAACTTTATTCATGTAATATTGTCATGTTTTATTATAAAAATCTTACTTTATTCACGTATTATTAATTTTTTCTTTAAAATTTGGACTATGTAATATGATCACATTTTTTCTTCTTAAATTCCTATTTTTTCACATATCACATTATTTCTTGTTAAATTTTTATTTCATTCATGTAATATCACATTTTTCTTTAAATTTTGACTATATTCATGTAATATTGTATTTTTCTTCCATCCATCCATCCATCCATCCATCCATTTTCCACCGCTTATCCGGGTCCGGGTCGCGGGGGCAGGAGCTTCAGTAGGGAAGTCCAGACTTCCCGGTCCCCAGCGACCTCTTCCAGCTCCATCGGGAGGACACCCGGCGTTCACAGGCCAGCTGTGAGACATGGTCCCTCCAGCGTGTCCTAGGTCTTCCCGGGGGCCTTCTGCCGACTGGGCATGCCCGAAACACCTCACCAGGGAGGCACCCGGGAGGCATCCGGACTAGATGCCCGAGCCACCTCAACTGGCTCCTCTCGATGTGAAGGAGCAGCGGCTCTACTCTGAGCTCCTCCCGGATGGCCGAGCTCCTCACCCTATCTCTTAGGGGGAGTCCAGCCACCCTACGGAGGAAACTCATTTCCGCCGCTTGTATCCGCGATCTCATTCTTTCGGTCATGACCCATAACTCATGACCATAGGTGAGGGTGGGAACGTAGATCGATCGGTAAACAGAGAGCTTTGCCTTCCGGCTCAGCTCTCTCTTCACCACGACGGTCCGGTACAGCGACCGCATTACTGCAGATGCTGCACCGTTCCGTCTGTCGATCTAACGCTCCAACCTTCCCTCACTCGTGAACAAGAACCCGAGATACTTGAACTCCTCCACCTGAGGCAAGACGTCACTCCCAACCTGGAGGGTACAGTCCACCCGTTTCCGACTGAGAACCATGGCCTCGGATTTGGAGATGCTGAGTCTCATCCCTGAAGCTTCACACTCAGCTGCAAACCGCTCCAGTAAACGCTGAAGGTCACAGCCTGATGAGGCCATAAGGACCACATCGTCTGCAAATAGCAGAGCCGAGATCCTAAGGTCACCAAGCTGGACTCCCTCAACACCTTGACTGCGCCTAGAAATTCTGTCCATGAAGATTATGAACAGAATCGGTGACAAAGGGCAGCCTTGGCGGAGGCCAACGTTCACCGGGAACAAGCTCGACTTACTGCTGGCAATGCGAACCAGGCTCCTGCTTCGATTGTACAAGGACCGAATGGCACGTAGAAGCGGACCATCAATCCCGTACTCCCGGAGCACCCCCCACAGGACACCACGAGGGACACGGTCGAATGCCTTTTCCAGGTCTACAAAGCACATGTAGACTGGTTGGGCAAACTCCCACATACCCTCGAGTACCCTTGCAAGGGTGTAGAGCTGGTCCAGTGTTCCGCGACCGGGACGAAAACCACATTGCAGCTCCTCTAACCGAGGTTCGACTAACGGTCGTACCCTTCTCTCCAGCACCCTGGAGTAGACTTTCCCAGGAAGGCTGATTTTTCTTCCATTCCATCTTTACTCATGTAATGTCACGTTTTTAAAATTCCAACTTTATTCATGTAATATCACATTTTCTTGTAAAATTCTTATTTCATTCACATATTATTACATTTTTCTTTAAAATTCAGACTATATTTATGTAATATAATCACATTTCTTGGTAAAAATCTTATTTTATTCACGTAATATTACATTTTTTCTTTAAAATTCTGACCATATTAATGTACTATCATCATTTTTTCTTGTAAAATTCTTATTTCATTCGTATATCACATTTTTTTTCTTTATTGACGTAATATAATTATGTTTTCCTGCAAAATTCTTATTTTATTATGGTAATATCAAATTTTTTCTTTAAAATGTTGATATTATCCACGTAATATAATACATTTTATTCCTATGTTAGTCACATTTGTTCTTGTAAAAATTCTGACTATATTTACGTAATATTGCATTTTTCCCGTCCTGTCAAATTCTGACTTAACTTATAGAATATCTTTTTTTGGTGTTACATTGTAACGCAATTCTTGTAAAATTGCTGTATTTTCCACAATAAATTAATCATAATAAAAATGACAAATTAACTCTCGGAAAAGCACCATGTTTTTCTATAAACTCACGACCTTTCATTCTTGTAAAATAATGACTGTATTTTCAAAAAAAGGTAATTTTTAGTAAAATAATCTGACACACTTTTTAAATTCAAGCTTTTTTATTCTCATTAAATGACCAGTTTTCTTGCGTGGGAAAAAAAAGTTGTTTTTTCATTTTTCCCACAAAAAAAAAGAAATGTTTTTCCCCCTAATATTAAATATTTTGCGAAACTTTTTATTCTTATAAAATGATGCATTACTGGAGATGACAACCACTGTATATCTTCTGACTTTAGTTTTGGTTTTTTTGTTTTGTCATGCAAAACTCTTAGCAAGTTTGCAATAGATACCTAAGGTCATGTGACAATGTGGTAAAAGAGTAGTAAAAGTTATTGTCACTGTAAATATTTGTAGTAGCACTCATCATTCGTTTCTTCATTTTCTATACCGCTTATCCTCATTAGGGTTGCAGGGATGCTAGAGCCTATCCCAGCTGACTTTGGGCGGGAGGTGGGGTACACCCTGGACTGGTCGCCAGTCAATCGCAGGGCACATATAGACAATCAAACATTCACACTCACATTCATACCTATAGACAATTTAGGGTTGCCAATTAACCTAACATGCATGTTTTTGGAATGTGGGAGGAAACCGGAGTACCCGGAGAAAACCCACGCACGCACGGGGAGTACATGCAAACTCCACACAGAGATATAATAATAATAAACAGAGAGAACAGAACATAGTTGGCTTGTGGGAGAGTACAGACAATGTGCTCACAAAGGAATGAAGATTTACTGATATGGTGATAGTGATGAGACGTAGCAATGAAATCAAACAGACAAGACAGATGGAACATAGTTGGATCCTGGGTGAGTACAGACAATTTGCTCCCAAAAGAATATACCCACTCCTCCCCTGAGCCACCACCCTATCGTGGTGGAGGAGTTTGCGTGTCCCAATGATCCTAGGAGCTAAGTTGTAGGGGGCTGTCATGCCCCTGGTAGGGTCACCCATGACAAACAGATCCTAGGGGAGGGACCAGACAGAGAGTGGCTCAAAAGACGCTGATGATGATTAAAAACATTAGACTTTGTTTTACCTCCCCCGGACGCGGGTCACTGGGGTCCCCCTCCGGAGCCAGGCCTGGAGGTGGGGCACGATGGCGAGCGTCTGGTGGCCGGGCCTGCACCCATGGGGCCCGGTCGGGCACAGGCCGAAAAGGTAACGTGGGTTCCCCCTCCCATGAGCTCACCACTCGTAGAAGGGGCCAAAGGGGTCGGTTGCTAAGTGAGCTGGGTGGCGGCCGGAGGCAGAGGCCTTGCCGGTCCGATCCTCGGCTACAGAAGCTAGTTGTCGGTACGTGGAATGTCACCTCTCTGGCGGGGAAGGAGCCTGAGCTGGTTTAATTTAGTAAATAGTGAGGGTAAGCTGCTTTCTTGATAATATTCCTGGTAATACAGTTTAGAATGCCCTAAGCAAGTCTAATGTTGTTTTTTTGTTCCTGTCTAGTATTTGTTTATAATATTCTTTCTTACAAATTCTCTGGATATTTGTTAACTTATTTTTTTCTCATTCTTATAAGTTTCTTCTGCTTCTATTGTAAGCTGAGTTCTAAATATCCTATATAATGTGTTTTCTTCTTACGTGCAGTTTGTCATCCATGGCTGATTGTTCTTCTTTTGCTCATGAGACAGACTCCATGGACAGTTCTTAACAACACTTTTGCTTTTGTCTGTACAGATTTCAATTGCTACGCATTCCAAAATGACACGCTCTTTACTGTTTTGTAGTTGAGATGTTTGTTCACGTACACACCCTATAAAGTCCAAATGTGATTAGCCCCTTTGTGGGAATTGATCCACGCGTGTCACGACGACAGCAACGCACAGCAGGCTGTCATATTGAAGTTTGCATTTATATTTGAAATGATACTGCAAAACAGCAGGTTTTCAGACAAGGTGAAAAAACGGCGTGCCTCTCCACCAAAGACTAACACAAAATGATCCGCAGGTGTGACCTACAGCAAAAAGTAAAAAACAAAACATTTAATGCCACCTATCGTGACATAAACAGAAGGGCCAAACACAGCCACTCCTCCGCCACTTGTGTTGTTCTTGTTGAGGCAGTTCATTTCATAACCTTCCAGTTCCAGCTCCATGGCCTTGTCGGCAATCATCCAAGTTTGTGAGATTGTGATTATTTTGAAGGGCTTCCTGAATTGTTTTGAAGTATTCTCTGATGTTATGATTTTCATACACACTTCTACTGCTTATGTGGATAATAGACAACTTATTGCTATGCTTAGGCTGTCATTGTATTGTCTGAGTGTAGTGACAGCAGTCATTTTTGATACCCCAAAAAAAGGTTTGTGTCCGAGTTTATGTCTTCTTCCAATTCCAGATGTGGCGTCATTCTTGTTTCTGAGTTGTTGTCCTTTTCCATGTTGTCGTGTCGATGTGATCGTTAACTTTTTTCACTTGATGGAAATGTTACAGTTGGCGCTCCAAGTTTCTCGGCTCTTTCCCTGCTTCCTCAAGTCACATGCTTTTTCTTGGCAATTTCAGTGTTACGTTTTGTCAGATGCACATTCATGTAGACGTTTCAGCTTCTTCCCCTGCTTCGGCATTGCGGTTTGGATTGTCCTGTTAGTGAATTTGCGCGGTGTTGTTCCTGTCACACCGTGGGACGCAAGTATCGATGGTGCACCCACTTCCTTTGAATGTACAAAAGCAGCAACTTGTTGTCTGGTTTGTGTTTTATACTGTAGAATATATGATCACAAACCAGTTATTCATATATGCTCGTTCCAACTGGGAGGAAAGAAGGAGGTAAGAACCCCCCCCAACATGATTCATTCATTGCTCAACTGTAGAGCTCAATAAAAACAATTATGACGTTAAAAGAATTTCTGTATAGGTCTAAAGTCTGTTTGGACGCAGTAGTGCGGAGTGATGATCTCATAAGGTTTTGTACGTCTCGTTGATGTATTTGCATTGGCAGACTGTCCCTGATGAGGCTAGGTTCAGCCCACTCAGTCGTACGGCGGCGCAGCAGCTGGGAAGATTCAGTCATTCAGTCCGCCGCTGGGGTCCTAAAAGCGGCCGTACGCTGACCACGTCCCTCGGTGCCAGGGACTCGGACGTGGCTCCGGAAAGGGCACAGGAGTCAGCCATTGTTGACTCGTCTGTGTTCATCAAGAAGCGACACCGTGCAGGATGTGGGCACCCAAAACTGATTCGGGAACCGGGACACAGGTGGATTTGCCTCCGAGGATAGCGACGGTGATGCGGCACGGCAGCGCCTAAAGACCGCCTCTGTCGGCTGAGCACCACCATCGGTAGGCTAGTGTTAGCCGCCTAGCATTAGCGGGCTAGCAGTAGCAACTAACGGAACCAGCACATCAGTCCACAGTAGACACCAGCTTTTCCTTCTACCCCCACGACGGAGATGTCCCACAGCTGAACGTCCTTATGGATATTTAATTTCCTCTTCACGCCATGTTCTCCATCGAGTATCCACCCGGTAAGCGAGCTTTTTTCCCCAGCCAACCATTAGTTGCACCTGGCTAGCATGCTAACCAGTATAGCATTCCAGCTAGCTATCCACTAATCGTCAGAATGAACTTGTTGTTGTCGAACGTGTTTGCGTTTTAGCACGTTTCTGTTCATTTCACTGCACGACGCGTGTGTGTTCTGTCTACCCCGTCTGAAAAGTGACACGATGACTACGTCCATCCTTCATCCATCCATCTATCCATCCATCCAGTGGACATTCTGCTTTGCATGCACCGTCACGACGTGTACAAGATCTCCAGCTTCGCCTCAGTGATTCTAGATTTCTACAAAATGTTCGCACCCGCACTAAATTATCTTTTCAGACGCATGTTTGCTGCAAGCCTGAAAATGATGCCAATGCAGTAAATAAGATGTGCATTTCACTGAACGAGACATTAAATACACCCAATACAATGGCCCAAATGTAAAACCTGCAAAAATCACATCCAAACCTTTTAAGAGCTTTCCCTTAAAAAGTCCAAATCTGTCTAAAGTCCTGATGGTAAAGTAACCAAAAAATAACATCTAATGATATCATATAATATAGCTCAAAACGTCACATTTTGTCATACAAAATGGCTAAAAAAATCGAATAATGATGTCCAAAAATGTAAAAAAAAAAAATTAATAATAATACCAGTCATTAAAAAAAAAAAAAAAGTCATACAAAAATGACAAACATTTCATCATGTCCTCAAAAAATCACAAATATTATAATTGTCATGTTTTCTAACAAAAAAAATAAATTTAGTAACTAAAAAAAATCATGTCTTTCAAAAATTAACCAATCTAATTGGGTCAAATTAAATGTAATTTTTTATTATTGTCATATTAAAGACCTAAAAAATGCATAATGTCCTCCAAAAATCACAAAAAATGCAACTGTCATGTTAAATAAAATAACGAAAGAAAATTCCTCATGTCATTCAAAACCTAGATAAATCAAATCATGTCCTCCAAAAATCACCAAAAATATAAAAATGTAATATTAAAGTTTTAAAAAATCATGTAATATAAACATTACAAAAATTTGTCTTCCAAAAAATCCACAAAACTATAATAGTCATATTAAATAACTAAAAAAAAAAAGTCATACAAAATCTAATCATGTCCTCCCAAAAAAAAGTAATATTTAGGTAGAACAAGATTCATCATGTCATACAAAAATATAATCATGTACTCCAAAAAAATCACAAAAAAGTAATATCGTATTTAAGTAAAAAAATATCATGTCATAAAAAATTACATGTCCTCCAAAAATCACAAAAATATAATAATCTAATATTTAAGTATAACAAAATTAATCATTTTATACATAAATCTAGTCATGTCTCCCAAAAATCACAAAAAATGAATGTCATAAAAAACAGCTACTAATATCCAATTCTGTCATACAGAAGTACCATCCATCCATCCATCATCTTCTGTTTATCCAAGGTAGGGTAGCAAGGGCAGCAGCCTAGGCAGGGAAGCGCAGTCTTTCCTCTCCCTGTCTGCTTTGTCCAGGCCTGGTCATTTGAGAGACATAGGCTATATCCACACGAAGACAAAAGGCTCGTCATTTCCAAAACGTTTTCTGTAATGATGGAGCTAGTTCAGAAACTATGTGCGTCCATATGAATGTACTAAAAACGAGTGAAAGCAATCTAATACATTTGGCAGACCTGTTAGTGGCGCTGTGACACTCTGAAAGTGGAAACACGAGACAGACCGGCAACCAAACACTGGGCAGGAGCAGTTGCGTAGACGGCCTGTAACTAGAAAACATGGCGGCAAGTACGAGTGGCCGAACTGGAGCAACGATGAAGTGGAACTGTTGCTTCGAGTTACACTGGATTATAAAACCAGAATAAAGTTCTGTGCTGTGTCTTCCAGCATTTGTTGTTCTTCTCAAAATGAAGAAGAAGCAGATTTGGCTGCAATAGCGACAATCACTAAGCAGGACAAACACAACGTACGGCGCCATTGTTGTTTCCGTGTTTGCGGTTTTAGCGCATGTGCGTTTGTAAAGTGGTGGAGCTATGATGCAAGCGTTTTCATAGAAGCCGGGGAGAAGCCGTAACTACGGAGCCGCGAAAATGGCGTCTTCAAATCTTTCCACTCTGGGACCCGGTTTCAAAAGTGTTCGTTTACAGACCTTGGAGGCGCCGGCTTTGTCTGGATGATACCTCATTTTGATAAAGTATTAGGGCGTTTAGGTCTCGGCTTGTCTTCGTGTGAATGGGGCTATAGTCTCTCCAACCAGTCCTGGGTCTTCCCCGAGGCCTCCTACCGGTCGGACGTGCCCTGAACACCTCCCCAGGGAGGCGTCCGGGAGGCATCCTGACCAGATGCCTGAACAACCTCATCTGGCTCCTCTCAATGTAGAGGAGCAGCGGTTCTACTTCGACTTTCTCCCGGATGACAGTGCTTCTCACCCTCTCTCTAAGGGAGAGCCCAGACATCATGTGAAGAAAACTCATTTCAGCCACCTGTACCCGCCATCTTGTCTTTCCGGTCACTACCCAAAGCTCATGAACAGTTTTAAGTGCAAAAATAAGTAAAAATTTCCAACCATACCATTTAAAGGTCATACGGGCTCCTACAGCTGGTCTATGTGCGTAAAGCCCACGGACGGTGTGGTGTGCTGGTTTTTGAGCCGTAGACCGGCTGCATAGGTTCTTTGTCATGTCAATCTTTACCGGTGCTTACATTTTTTTCAGGTTGCAAGACAGACTTGTGCACTTTATACATCCTCATGCATTGACATTTCTTACAATTGTGGTGCGTTTTTATTAGAATTAAATAATTAATAATGGCTGTCTTGTGGTTGATTATGGCCTCTTATTAGTCAAAAAATACTGAAAGACAAGTCATAAGATGTATTCTACAGTAGCTTACTTTACCTTAACTCGCACTACATGCAGTTCGACATGACAGTGGGGAAAAAAAAAAAAAGTCACCCCCATCCTGTGTGAATGTGGTATGTTTTTGCTTACTGCAATACTTGTTTCCCATGTTCTCCATGGTGGCACAGAAGTGGGAAGTTTAATACGACCAACCTCATGAAGCGACACAACACCGGAAACTCCCACGTGACTGCAATATCCTTTTAAACATATTATTGTTGCTTTTTGTTCTCTGACTGTCACTTTTCTAACATTACACACTAGAAAATAAGTCAATATTATGTATTATTTGTGCTTTTCTAATACACCACAATACATAATAAAATTAGTAATGAGTTGTGTTGACATTGGATCGGTATTGGTATGGGCTGATATTGGTGCGTGGGCAGTTCAACACAGGGCCGGTAATAAAGCCCAACAATGTAAATTATGACATGGGCTGATCCTGATGACCACGAGAGAGCAATAAATCCCATTTCTTTTTTCCCCAAATTTTGTTTCATTTTTTCCAAATTCTGTTTTTTCCGTTTTAAATTTTTTTAGAATTCTGTTTTTTTTTTTACATTTTACACCTATTTTTACCAGCATAGGGTGTGTACTTTTTCGGTTAGTGAATAAAATGCCTGTTGATTAAATGCATTTTTCCTGGTAATGGAGAAAATGTTTTCTTCGTTTAGAAGGTGGCATTTGAGTGTCTGTAATGTGATTCTGCAACGATTGAGCCGTGTGCAGGGGAAATACCTACCCACGCGAACGTGTTTCTCTTTGTTTTTGTTTTGTTTGTTTATTTTGAGCCACACAAAATACACAGGACAGAACATAATGAACATACACCTATACACAGGAACAATTTGGCTCGAAAAGGAGTGGGAAGTAGACAAGCTTCTCCTCACGATAACAGCATTTCAGTCATGTTATGTCAGTTTCCGCTAGTAAATTCCATTTTTATTGGCCAATTTTGCAATTCTGCAGATATAAGGCCCTATTATTAATTATTGAGCTTCAAGCTGTGATACGATGACTTTCAACAGGAGCAGCATTTCCACACAGCAAATATGCGTCATCAGTATATACTGTACACACTGTAATGCAGCGCTGCCTGTCACCCTGTTGGCGTCATAATTCAGGAACAGGGTTGTACCGCTTACACAAGGATGGCCGGCGCCGTTGACGACCACAAGGAAAAATCATTTAATGAACATGAGCAGGCAGCATGGAGATACATGGAAGTTGATGAAAATTACAGTCGTTATTTATAAACCGGTGCAGGTCGCCAGTCTCTAAGTGTGTGAGGGCGACGCTGTCAAGGACAAAGGCGTAAACCCAAGAGGAATAGCTTATCTATAAAACTAGTCAATCGATTTAATTGCATTTTGTCCATAGGTAATGCCTAATTAATCCAGTTAATCGCAGATGATAAAAAAGTTTTCATCTATATTAACATGGGTAAAATACAATTCAAAATCAGTATGTTTAAAAAACACAGCAATTCCATATAGTGTACAAACGATGTCAACTGTTCACATTTGTTGATGTAGAGTTGTAGATGTGAATCTTAGATTAAAGAAGCCGTTTGTTTAAAAGTGTCATTCTTACAGTAGTTTCTAATGTGTAACAGAGCACATTATAACCCCAAGCATGCGCTAAGACAGCAGTCCCTACCCCAGGGCCGCTTGAAACAGTCATGCAGAATGATTTAAAAAAAAATATCTATAAATATCTACATCAAATTTTATATAAATTGATATCAATTACGGAAATTTTGGCCATTATTTTCTATTAAAAAAAAATTCATTCATTCATCCATTCATTCATTTTCTATGTCGCTTATCCTCGATAGGGTCACGGGTAGGCTGGAGCCTATCCCAGCTGGCTTTGGGCGAGGGCGGGGTACACCCTGGACTAGTCGCCAGTCAATCGCAGGGCACATATAGACAAACAAACATTCACACTCACATTCATACCTATGGACAATTTAGAGTCGCAAATTAAGCTAACATGCATGTTTTTGGAATGTGGGAGGAAACCGCAGTACGCTGAGAAAACCCACACACGCACGGGGAGAACATGCAAACTCCACACAGAGATGCCCAACGGAGATTCGAACCCTAAGCCTCCTGACTGTGAGGCCAATGTGCTACCTACTCGACCACCGTGCGGCCCTCAAAAAATAATATTCAGTTAGAAATTCCGCAATTTTTGCATGTTCAATTTGAGCAGCGACTTGTCCCACTTTGTTGGACGGTCCTTGAACGCACCTAACTAACCCCATGTTGCACCAACCTGGACACAAATATGGCCACACAAATTATAAAATTCAAACTTTTTTTCCCTATAGAAATATTAAAACATAGTCATTGTATCTGTCTATCTATCCACAAGTACCAGTGCTATGAAGAGAGCAAAGTTGTTAAAGGACAAAAAAGTAGAATAGCCCATACCTCATAAAAATGCTAGCCACTTGTAGACAAAAACATGATCTGAACCAACCGCATTGCTTATTTGTTCTAAAGACAAAATGTCATAGTGGTTAAAAAAAAAAGTGACATTTGGAGTCTGTGAACTAGCTAGCTAGCTAGCTATCTGCCACTGCCAGAGAGACTGTGGAGACAGGCAAAATGTGTAAACAAAATATGGCAGAAACTGCATCTGATGAATCAAAGTTTACTCGCAGTGTGTCATATTTTTGTCTCAAAGTGCGACCATTTAGTTGCAGTTTGGAGCCCCACCCTTTTTTCTTGTAAAATTGTGACTTCATTCTTAAAAATAACTACAGTTTTCACATAAAATGTTGACTACTTCCTCAAAAATTGCATGAATAAATACAAATGCCGGATTATTTCTTCTTAAATCAGCTTTTTACTCTTGTGAAATTATGACTATTTTTCAAGCCACATATTAGTGCTATGACACAATTTGTAAGAGTAAGACTTTCTTAATTGTATTCTAATTAAAGCGCCCTAGTTTTTTTTGACTGAGATGAATTTGTTGTTAAAAAAAAAGTATTGTAATTTTGTTTTTGACGTTTCTTGTTACTGACTATTATTGTACGTGTTCTCACAAAAAACCTCCTAATTTTAAACCTCTTTATATTGCCACACTATTATTTAACTGCATATTGTGTTTTTCTCATAAACTTCAGTTTTATCCTGGTAAAATTATTATATATTTGTGCAATATCACTTTTTTCTTTATAGAATTATGACTTTTACATTTTTTATGGTAATATTACATATTAGGTAATGATTTTGACAATAAATTACTTTTTTCTTGTAAAATGGTGACTATTAAAACATTTTTCCTCCTAACTTTATTTTTTTTAAATAAAATATTTGTGTAATATAGTTTTGTATAGTTTTATTTTTATTTGACTATTACTGTTAATATTATTATTATTTGAAATAACTACACTTTTATTTTTAGAGCTGTTTGTGTATAAAATGAAAATATTGTCATTCTTGCTTTTTCCGGTGGTGGTGGTTTTCATTCTGTACATCAGAGCTAACTTGTGCTTGTGTTGTTCCTGCAGGACGGTCATGACTCCTCCCACATTGACCAGCCGCTCCTCCACTGACGGACCTCTGCCTCTTTTGCTTTTTGGTTTCCTCATCACAAGCATGAGATAATAAAGCCCTCCAGCTGCTACCCGCCCCCACAAACGACACCCGTGGTGCTTGTGAATACGCCGCATCCCTTATCCACCCCCCAACCCTCGTCATTGCTGCCTCACTGACCCACCCCTAGCAGCCTCGTCATGACCACGCCGGCGCTCCTGCCGCTGTCGGGCCGCAGGATACCCACCCTGTCACCTGGCGCCTCCTCCTTCCCGCACCACCGGGCCACCTTGAGGCTCTCTGAGAAGTTCATCCTCCTGCTCATCCTCAGTGCCTTTATCACGCTGTGCTTCGGCGCCTTCTTCTTCTTGCCTGACAACTCCAAACACAAGCGCTTTGACCTGGGCTTGGAGGACGTGCTGATCCCGCATATTGACTCACCCAAGGAGGGCAAGCACGCCTCGGGGCAGATGGTCATACACGGGCAGGGCGGACATGATGAGCACAGGCACAGGTAACCGACCTTGTCTTCTGTTTATTTTTAGCCAAGATACACCTCCTAAGCCGACACGGGTGTGGCCCTGTTGATCTAACTTTCATGCAGGACAATATCATCGTTTGTGGCGGTCTGGTACTTCCACTTTGTTCTTTTTTTTGCTACACTGGGTGTAACAGTGCTGTGTCACGTATTGGGACGTGTCCATTTCTGCAATAGTTCTAGATCCTCTTTATGACAAGAACCTCTTGTCCTTGAACCTAAAAACATAAATCAGAGATCATCTGTATGACAGGAGCCTCCTGTAAAAATATATATTAGTCTAAGATTCTCTATGAGACAGGATGGCTTAGTTTTTTAAAAATTATTTGTAGGAGCTACTGCACAAAAAAAAAGTCTACTCAAGGATCCTCTAAATGGCCGTAGCATTCTGTAGACCTCCTGCAAAAAACACTTGTCAAAGGCCCTTCATGAAACAGGAGCACTACACTGTTTTTAAGGACTTACTGCACACAAAAAAACAAAAACAAAAACGCTAGTCAAAGATCCTCTATTTGACAGAAGCCTCCTGCCAAAGACACTAGTCAAAGATCTTTTCTATAACCGGAGCGCCATGCAGGTTTTAAGAATTCACTACAAAAATGCTAGTCAAAGATCCTACTACAAACCAACCTAGTCGAGAGTTCCTTTATGTGACTGGAGGGGTGTGCTGCGTTTAGGACCTACACCTAAAAAGCCTCTTATTTGACAGGGGCCTCCTGCAAAGAAACACTCGTTAAAAACCCTCATTTTGTTTAAGTCATCTCCTGGCAAACTGCTAGTCCAAAGAAGGGGGTGTATTTCTATTTCTACTACTGAGGACCGAAAGGACAATCATACATTCAAAGATCCTCTGAAACTGTGGTCGTCTCCGAATGATTTAACCTTTTCCATTAATTTGGCCACAGAAAAACCCTCACAACCAGTACCAATTTCACAGCGCTAGAAGCGCAACCGGGTATTTGTGAGCGTGAAGGTCGTTACTGATTTCCCAACACAATACTAGAAAGTATTGTAAATCCAATTAATCTGTTTCTGACACCCAACAATGTCAACACGAAACACCTTTTATAGGCAATTATTATAGATTTACATGCAGAAAATGATTCAGCAATAATCACAAATGACAACTGAACATTAACATTTTTACTTGTGTGGTTGGGGAATTATTTTCAAGAAGGGTGCAAAACTTGAGCAGCCAGACCAACTAAGGCGAGTATGGTAACTTTTCTGCTTTATAACTTGATTAATTGGCATCTGAGTTTTATAATGAAGTATTTATAGCAACAAACATTAAGCATGCTGTAAAATTGAATCAAATTGTATCATATCATTTGTACACTGCATGTAATTGTAACGAACAGTTCTGTTTTTAAAATAGTTTTTCAATCGTATTGGTAGCTTTATATCTAGATTCAAATTGAATCGTCTATCACGAAGAGAGTTGCATCCCAAATGTTTGTGTGTTGTTGTTGGAAGCAGATATGGATGTAAAATGAGACGGGCAGAAGTAGTGTCACCCTAACCAGGGCGGAAAAATTAACGTCGACTTCTTTGCTGCAGCCGATGGGTGTGTCATAATACGCCCCGGCTCTAATATATACAGTATATGCATTTCAACCTCACACGCGGTCGACTCGAACCGGCAACAATATATATGTCCATTGATTGGTAGGTAAGTCAAGCAGCGTTAGCCAGCAAGCTGAAAGCAACAGGCTGTCAGTTAATTCACAGTGAGCTACCAGACTATTTTTCTCTAGAGGAAGAGGGGACAAAATAGTGAAGGTTGCCGACCACTGGTCTTGGGGTTGCACCGCAGCCTTCTTTACATGTGGGGTCACTTTTAGCAGCTCTAATTTAGCAAGCAACACACACTTATTGTGAAGACTGGCTGGACAAAGACTGTCTTCATTTACGGGCTGACTTAATTACTGGTGATAGAATTCCCTCGGCAACATTTCAAAGAGCTTGGGGAGAAGAGCGCCACACTATCTCACTTGCCTATTTCCTGTCCTCTCACAAGAAATAGCCGTCCTCTTGCCTTTATCTGGAAAAGACGTCCCACATGTAATGATGATGCCGAAGGAGAGGACGGGGGGTGGGGGAGGAGGGGTGGGAGACCATTCCCATGTTGCCTGAATTGTTCAGCCCAAAAGCCATAGATCCTCATGTCATAGGTTGTTGCTGCTGACTGGGTATCCTCCAACCCCTCATCCCTGACAGTATAGAAAACTGCTGTTCATAGTAAAAGCTGATGGTACTTTAAAGTGTCGCTAACATGATGAATCAACCTTTAACATTGAATAGCTTATATATTGTTTGTAATTTATGTTCTACATTGTTCGTTTTCTTAAATGTGAACTGTAAATTCCCCAAAAATGACATTTGTAATTAAGTATGTGTTAATATTTTGAGGAGAAAGGAAGGAAGAAACATTTGGAGATGAAATGGAGAACTTGCAGAACATGGACTTAAGCCTTAATACATGGAGGTGAAGGTTGGTTGCCTTCGAAGTACAGAAAGTGTAAATTACTGTGGAGTTCAGTTACACCGCCACGCCCTTCCCCCAATGTCAACATATTGCTGTAAATACGAAAGTCTGTCAATCTTACCCAAACTTGTTTTCTTCAAAAGTTTCCGTATTTAGCGTATTTTAGGGCGGATGCTAAAACATATGGTATACAAAAAATGCAACGGGAGCAAAAGAGTAGTGAGTTTAGTTGAACTTTATTCTACTATTTAACAATACACTCACTGTATTTTTGAATCACTCTTCTCATACAAATCCATCAAAGTTCTCATCTTCTTCATCTGACTTGAACAGCTGGGCAATTTCGCCGTCAAACATGCCGGGTTTCCTGTCATCGTTGTCGGCTGTCAGTCTCGTTGTCAGTCGGCTATTCAGCAATGGTGCCGGCTTTCATGATAGCTCGGACAAGAGTTAAAGCAGATACCTTAGCCCAGACATCCACAATCCATTCACATATGGTGGCGTATACCTACTGGAGGCATGGCGGTAGAGTACGTATGACGTAATGTTCTCTGATTGGTTTGTCACTGCCAGCGAACGTAAGACGTAATGTTCTCTGATTGGTTTATCGCTGCCAGTTTAAATGACGTACTGCACTTTGCTGTGTATTAAAGGTAAGAAACTTTTAGAATTTGAACTCGATATACAGTGCATTCTATTTCAGGTTTTACTATTTTTATTACAATACTCGTTATTTATACAGTATTAATTGTGCAGAACAGTGTTTTTTCCCATTGTATGAGGGGTCTTACTGCTCACTGGAATGAATGAGCCAATTTAAATGTTAAATGTTGCTTGGGTTACAAAAAAATTTGGCTTACAAAAATCCTTTTGGAAAGAATTAATTTCGTATCCTGGGGTTCCACTTTATTGTCAAGATACTGTATAATGGGAGACTTTTGTGAGCTGTTGTTTTTTCAAGCTAAGCAGACTTGTCAGGTTCCCCGTCTGTTGCATTCATAGGAGATTTCATTTTTGGTTATTTGGGGTGAAGTAATCCTTCAGTAAGTTCTTATATCCTGAGTGCACAGAAGCTTTTCACACTTTTCACACAGTGAGCACAAGTATGGATCGAAACAGCCCAGTGCTGTTATTGCTTTGCCAGTTATTGTTAGCGTCGCGGTAAACACGTGTGCGGCCATAAATCCCGCCGCCCCCCCAGGCTCAAATTGAAGGCCCGAAGCGCTCGTGTTTATCACATTTAGTGTGATCTTAGCTATCATTTTGGGCTTCATATGCCACGAGCCACCATAAATCTCCAGCGGTGTATGTTTCTTGTTAGCCGTGCTCACCGTATTGTGCACCGTATCGTGCACTTTCGGGGGAGTGTGACGAGCTCTTTGATGTGAGCAAGAATGAAGGGCAGAAAGTGTAGACACTGTTGAGTGCAGTAATTGCGGACGAGAAGCCTGCAAGACAGCAGTCAGGGCATGGCTGTGTTTCTAATGCTAATAATGGAACAGCACGTCCTGGTGTTGGTGTTGTTAACTGCATGTCATGTTTATTTGTTTGTATTTTTTGCTTTAGTGTGTCATCAAAATGATGTTGTTTGATACTTGTCGTATGAATGGTGTATCTGCATGACAATTTATTAGCAGGCAGTCCAGCTTCTGACAACGTTCGGGTGGCACAGGCGGGACAGTCAAGGAGAGGTTGTTCCTGCAAGGGAAAGAGGACACTTTATTTTTGAAGTTAGCTCTGCAAGGTTTGTCCTCTGGAACACGAGCCAATTCTTTTCATTTCTAAGTGAGAGTGAGGAGGATGTGTCCACATCACTCCAGTCTTAGCAGTGAGTCTTCCCAAGGGAGCTCTTTGGCTTTGATGCTTGAGAGGAGGCAACTCTACCATGTTGTCATGTCAGACGGGTGGAAATGCTACACACTGTCTTTCAGCCTCGCTTCAAACACTTTATTTGCTCCGTGGTACAGTACCTTTAGCGTGGAACTGAGGCTCTTTTTTGGAATTTTGCCCATCAAACACACGTCTTTCTCTTTTCGGTGTGTTCTAAAATATAGAAATGGCTAAAAAAGAGGCAGCTGATTTAATGACAAGCCTATTTTGCCTACAGAACCCGCTAATAAACCTCCAACAAGGTTTTATGGTTTTATCCTTGCTGTAAGCATGCATTAACAGACACATTCATGGTAACTTGTGATACACTATTTTGCCGTGTTTTGGTCTTTTTAAGCATTAGCGGGGCTCATTGATTTCACATTGCAACATAGACAGGCGCCCGCACGGTGGATGAGTGGGTAGCATGTTGGCCTCACAGTTGGGGGGTTCAGGGTTGGAATCTCCGTTGGGCATCTTTGTGTGGAGTTTGCATGTTCTCCCCGTGCGTGTGTGGGTTTTCTCTGGGTACTCCAGTTTCCTCCCACATTCCAAAACCATGCATGTTAGGTTAATTGGCGACTCTAAGTTGTCCATTAGAGTATGAATGTGAGTGTGGTTGTATGTCTGCCCTGCCATTGACTGGCGACCAGTCCAAGGTGTACCCCGCCTCCTGCCCAAAGCCAGCTGGGATAGGCTCCAGCATATCCACGACCCTAATGAGGATAAGAGGTACATAAAATGTATGGATGGAACATAGACAAGCACGCTACACCTAGCGTCAAAAATAAAAACACAGAAGCAGTGGCAGCAGCTCCAATATGTAGCGTTACTTTTCGCTAGTGTAGGGGGATATGAATTGCCACAGACAAACAACAACTCAACACGATAACGCACGATGCACAAAGTAACCTACCTACTGCACTATGTGGGCATACAAATAAATATCTACACCCAACACCAATTTATTCTTGTCGCAAGGCAGGCTAGGTAGCTTGCATTCGTAGCATCCTTCCGGCTTTAAAAATAAGAGCACCATGTCTAACTGTAAACAAAATAAGCGTGTCATAAAAATATCTTATATATGCTGTTGGAATTTCATGAGTGATTACATCTTCCTTAATCCTTAAACACATTCCCATCACATTTTCCGGGACTGGAGGAAGAGGACCAAGTGACATTTAAACCAGACGGTCCCACCCACAACTGCTTTTTCACTACAGCACATTTTCTGTTATGGTCCAGCTCTGGGTGAATTTCTGTTGTTTGTTGATATATTGTTTTTGGATAATGCCTGCTAGTTGTGTTGAAGGCTTTTTCTGGAACTCTCGAGCAGACAAAGTAAGCTTGTTCACATGTTTAATCAGAATCAGAAAAACTTTATTGCCATTGTAAGTGAACAATTCACAAACTAGGAACTTTCTTTGGCGACTCAGTGCAACGTAGAATTCTAAGTAAACATAGAGTATTAAATAAACATAGAACTAACTAAACATAGAACCCTGAGTAAAAAGGTGAAATCACTGATAAGTAAAGGCATGAGAGTGTTTTTAGTGCAGGTATTATAAGGTGCCAATAATACTGTTTATAAAGTGAGCATAGTGCAAATGTTATAAAGTGTTCATGAGTTCAACAGCAGCAGGAAAGAAACAAAAAAGAAGACACAAGCTGCCTCATCAGATGATGGGAAAATTTGTGTGACAAATTTTCTCTGAGTTTCTATACTGCCTGGAAATGAAAAGTCAAACAACCCCGTGTAGCAGTAAGTCGATTCACATTTCCCCTGCTAATACTGCCAGCTGATAGCTGTCGGTGGCTAAAACATGACATACTATGACATGACAACACACACACACACACATATACATATATATACACATATGTATGTATGTGTGTGTGTATATATACACACACACACACACACACAGTGAGGGGGAAAAAAACTATTTGAACCCCAGCTGATTTTGTAATCAGCTAATTTCAATGGTAGGTGAGGAGAACACTGAGAGACAACAATGCCAAAAAAAAAAATCCAGAAAAATGCGTTTCAAAAAGTTATAAATTAATTTGCATTTCCATGAAGGAAATAAGTAAGGAAATAATAATATTTGATCCCCTATCCGTCAGCAAGATCTCTAGCTCCCAGGTCGGTCTTATACAGGTAAGGTCCTCCAAGATCCTATGTGCTTGTTTGCATGGAGTGGGGGGGAGGGGAGGGATAGTAAGACTGGGAGGGAAAAAAATATATAATTTCCCTCCCAGAGGACGAGCCATTGGGAAGTAGGCACCCCTGTTTCCCGGGACCCACCGCGGGGCAGGGACTGGCACGAGGCGAGGCCATTCATAGGCCCCGGACGCCCAGCGACTGCAGTCCAGGAGCAGCCTCACCCAGATGTCACACACTAGCCAACAGGTGCGCCATTGTAGGAGATTCCGGCGGCCCACACCCCCAAACATCACCACCGCCGCCATCCTCACCCCGTATCCGAGAGGAATCCGGGCAACACACCCCACCACTCACAGAGGCAGCAACCCTCCAGGCGCAATCACACACCTCACCCCCAACCACTGCCCCCAGTGCCCACACCGCTGTTGAATCCCCTGCACCCAACATACGACATACAACACACACACAAACACACTGACACACACCTGCACTCACGCACACAAACCCACACCCTCCCAACCCCATGCACACTCCCCCAACCCAAGTCCTCCCACCCACCAATCCGGCACCGGGACGCGCACCCATCCACCCCCGCAGCAGCGAGTCCGGGCCAACCCAGATGCCCCCAGGGGTCAGATACGCCCCCACTCCCACATTCGGGTAGAGGCAGCCCCCGGAACCAAGGGCGCCGCCCCACCCACACCCAGCCAGCCCAGCCACCCGACCCGGGGCCGGATGGCCACGACCCAGTCCCCNTGCGATGCATAACGAAGTAAGGACCATACGTGAGGTGTTATTATCGATATTGATGCCACCTAAATGGCCAAGTAAACACAATGTGGGGTGTGCTGCAATATTACATCTGGATCAAGTGGACAGCTCCTCACATACCTGAAGCCAAAACCTTTGGACAGGTGCACAATACCACACAGCATGTATATAGTTACCAACAGAGTTATTTGTGCACTGTGAGCAAATATTTGACTTTGTGAGACCCATTTTGAACATCCTTTGTCCTGTATAATGAGTCCTATGAAGAATTTTGAACTGAATTAGCTGTAGATTTAAGTTTTTCATCATTTTAAATGTATTTGAACATATTTGTATCCATGTGTTTTGATCCAAATTATTGATTAGATCTGTTTCCCATTTTGCAGTCGGTAGGTGTATTAAATCTTCTGTTTTTTTGTTTAGCCTATATATTTTTGATAATATTCCATTTTCCATATTAAACAGCAAGGGGCATGTTTATTGGTGCTAGAAGGTTGATATTTAATTGGATGATTTTTTTTAGGGCTGTGATGATTGGGCTGTGATAGTAATGATTAAAACATTTAATCAGTCACAGTTTTCAAATGATTTTTATCATGATTAATCACAGTTTGCAAGTATGTTTGAAACATTTTTTATTGAAATAAACATAAGTGTCAGGACAGGGCTGTATGTTGCAGAACACAACATTACACTAGTTTCTTAAATAGTAGCAGAACATTTGAATCACACTTTGCGTTCAATGACACCAACTTAAGTTGAAATTTCATGTTTTGAGTGTATTGCTAAGGATTTCTGAGCATACTTAAATGCAGCAAACTGTACTACCGCATTATGAGATACAAAGTGAGTCATAGGAATGTACACTTATTGTTTTCCCATTTATTTAGACCACGCATACGCACATGATGATGATGATAATGATGTGATTTTCGGAGTGCCCCAAAAATGCATCTTGCAATACGGACAATGAGGAAGTCCCGTTCCGAAACTGAACGGGCAAGGAATGTGCTTGTGAGTTGAAGAGTGAGTTGAATGCGAGGATTTGTTTTGCTGTGAGTCAGACCTTCTGGAATGGCTTAATGACGTTCATGAAGGCACCACTGTACTTTGATTTTGTCACACTTGTTTTTGCTTACGTTAGAGCTATGGACACACAACGGTGTGGTGTGTTCCTTGCTGGGCTTACTAAAGGCGTTTTTAAACTGTCTGAATTCCATCATCATGGACAACACACCATTGTAACACATCTCACACTAGAATATATACTAAAAATAATAATAGGTGAAAACTACTATAATACATGATCCTGTCCATTGAATGGAGTGAAATGTTCATAAAACCCAAAGCAAGATTACAGTAGTTTCTTGTTTGTTTGCATTGATTGTTGCGCTATGATACTGTATATCTGTGTGCTATTTACTTACTTATTCATCATCTGTACACACCGCAGCAAGAGCAGCTCATCTCCAGAATGTACTTCCCACCAAGTCATCCATAATAGAAACTGAGCACCGCGACATTTCCAAAGTACCTCCATGCCTTTGTTGCCAAGTGGTGACTCACTATATGGTTTTTTGTTTTTTTCTATGAAGCGCTAGGCCTTTGGCTGCACAACAGCAGGTGGGGATTGAATACAGGTATGAGCTTGGAGGTCTTTGCAGTAATACCACAAATCTGCAACAGCTGGTGACATTTCTCTTTGAGAAGAAATATTGCGGCTGCTTTTATTAATAACCAGTGTCAGACGTCTGTCACCCTAGTGCGCCTTCATCATTAATAATAAACAGTGAAGTGATTCATGACATGAAAACAAGCACCTGCAGCTAATTAAGATAATCTAATCTAAACTGATATATGTTGCATGTGTTTAAAGAGCCCTATGATTTCAGCAATAATGGAATCCTAGATGGAATCTACTGTTAGACATGGAGTCTTACAGAAACTGACATAAGCCTGCTCCCTCCAGAACTTGCCAAAAGTTGGCAAAAAAAACTTTGAAACACCTCTTATGGAGTGTGAATGGAAGCTAGCAGAATTAGCTTGGTTTAGCAGAGCATGCCAGTGCACCCGGGCACGTGTGCCACACAGGCTCTATGAGTGTGTATATGTCGTGTTGTGTTGTACTGCTTGCTAATGCAAATGAGCGCTCTACGATGGCTGCTGACATCGTGCAAGTTCTGAGTGCAATAAGGGCGAGAGGCAGGTTTATCATTGCTCCCAACTCGTTTTAAACATCAAAACGCACAATGTACGTCAGGCCTTCAAACAGAGAGAGCTGTTATGTAAACAAATAACGGTGTCATATAAAATATCCTATGTTAATACCCATTGGAATTACATTTGTGACCATGTTTGTTGAGGACTTTGTAGTAATGTGTACAGATAAAGATTAGTAAGTAACATCCCTTTCTGAATTACTGGACAAAATTGGCCAATGATGTATTGCATCAATAGATGGAAGGATTTTTGCATTTAAGTAACGGACAATTTAGTTACTGTCACACTATGCAGAGGTCGGGTCGATACACAGCCGACAGCCCCGTTCAATAACTGTATTTATATTATGGTAAGAACCAATCAGCTAAAAGTTGAATTCTAAAAACTCTTACCTAGTATATTGTTGGTATTCTGTACTGCAGATGAAATAAGAAATCGTAGATGAAGGACATGTCCTCTCATTCCCATCTCTCATTGCTGCAACAGGTTGGGACGAGGAGGAGGATGTTTATCTGGATACATAAAAGCTCCAACCCATGCTCCGGCGTCTTTGGGGCTGCTAGGCTTTTAATCACTTTTGATATTATGAAACACATTTCCTAACAAGTGTGGGCGTCATTGTCAACATCTCGAACAAAGAATGTTTAAAAAAAAAAAAAGATACACACACACACAGATATGATTTTCTTTACATACTGTTTAGATTATGCAAGGATTATTTCAAATGACTTATAAAGTGGAGGACAGATGGTGTAAAAGGCCAACCATACATACTAGTTTGCATCGCTTTGCCACTTTTTGTGTCATTTGCATGATGGTGTGGCTGTTTCCATGACAACCTGCTGACCAGGCATCATGAGCGTCAGAATCAGCAGTTATTAAGACCTCATTCTGGTTATTGTTGTTTTCCTGCAAGCTGTCTTGGATCTCTCGTTCTCACACACAAACACACACACATTAGCAGTAGTCTGCCGTCTAAATATTACATTTAAATGCATGTTGCTGAGGGCATGGCGTGGCAACTAGAGATGCACAAACGCTGTCACACACAAAAATTGCAAGATTGCGGTCATTGGGGGTAAGCCTAATGACAGCCCCCATGCTCAAACATGCACACATTAGCGGCAGTGTGGGATTCAAGTGCATCCGTATTTACGCGGCATGCATTCTTGCCTTTGACTTCAGAGAGATGAAATGTAATCTCTGTCTCACGCGCTGGGTTCGGCTCTGCGAGGTTCCTTTGTGCGGCGTATTTGCAACACGAGCAAGTTGTTGCCATTCACCAGCAGATTAAAAATCATTTTCAGGCTTAATTTACCCTTTTATTATCAGCACCTAAATTGCTTCAAATGCAACACAGCGTTTGATCAAAATAAAAGCCTCCCAAATGGCCATCCATCGTGATGCAGTACATGCCTTAATCTCTGCAGACTACAGTATAGCCACCCTTTGGTTAAACCGGGGGTTACGTTTGTGGATATTTTTGGAATGTGGGAGAAAAACCCAAGAAGATGCCCAAACCAACATACGAACCCAGATCTTCCCGACCACCTGACTGTGTAGCCACACACTGCCATAGCCAATATCTCTATATGTGCCCTGCGATTGACTGGCGACCAGTCCAGGGTGTACCCCGCCTCTCGCCCAAATCCAGCTGGGATAGGCTCCAGCATACCCACGACCCTAATGAGGATAAGCGGTATAGAAAATGAATGAGTTTATGTTAGTAATGTGACTGTTGATTATGACAAAAAAAATCTGAATTGGGCATTACACTCTGTAGCATGAACATTCCTCAGACACACATTGCCCTCACACACAGAATCTTGTAGAAAGACTAAAGTGAGGGGGGATGCCACTTTTTCTTCACCTTTTACTGGCTTGTAAGTGGAATGTTCGGGTGAGTCAGTAAGAGTGTGGGTATATGTGGCAAGATTTTGTGTGAGATTTCTCGTTTTGAGAAAAGATGTCTTGCGAGAACATGGCAGCCGGAAACCAATCACTGCTAACTATGGCATGGCTACTACGAATGATAATACAGTATAATGAAAGTGGCAGTGTGCAAGGCATTATTGGAAGCGTTAAATGCACACTTGCAACCTTCCTAGTGTGGCTGTTTTTCCATCAAATTTGGACAGTTCAAGCAGAATCTGTAGTAATTCTACATTTTATCAATCTTGCTTGAGATTAGTCAGATCATCCAGTAGAACAAGGGAATCCCCCAAGCGAGCAAGCGTCTCAAGTACTCTCTCTAAGGACTCCAAAAACGGCGGGTATTCTGAACTGCTGTTTGGCGCATAAGCACAATGTGACGGAGCACAGTCGTCACTAATTTTCCTCCCTCACTTTCCCACCGTGTCGCTAGTATTTCTCTACAATCACATACGTCTTTCCCTTCCTCATAGATACACCAAGGGTGCACACTTGGGAGTATTTTATCTTACATTACCTATATCTCATACATATACACACGCACCTACTTACCTCTGTCGTTTCCCGGGCCATACTTGATCAATACTTCCGAGTTGGTTAAATATGTCAATTTTGCGCGTCATGTGATGGATTTCATAAATTTCCAAATGCCTCCAAATCACCTTATTAGTGTTTGCTTTGATTTATAATTTATATTAAGAATATATGTGGCACATTATCCCTGTTTTGTTAAAAATAAATTGCTTTTCATTGTCTAATAGTCAAGCGGCCGATGACAGCCAATAGGAGATCTTATAGGGTTTGAAAGAAGGCCTTTTCAGGCATGTAGGTAATCTGGCTGGAGTTACATTGAAGGTAACGTGGCAGGCTGATGTTGTACTTGGGGTTACACCATTTTTTCCCTGGCTCAGTTGTAAATACATACATCCTTGTAAATATTCTTTTGTGGATATTCTTGTTTTTCACTGTTAACAGTTTGCACTGGTTTGCTGTGATTTACCCTTTGGATAGTGGCAATAAAGACCACTCGAGCACTCACATTCGACTTGGCCTGAGTTCTGGAGGAAACCCACGACACACAAACAGCCAGAACATAAATGTATATAAATACCGCTGTGCAATGCGAAGAACGGCGTTGATGTCAACCACAACCTACAACAACCACGTCAGACAATATTTTCCAATAACAATAATAATAATAATCCCTGGTGTTTGTAAATATAGTGACTTTCGGACCCAAAGCAATATAATGTTATTCTTTCATGTGTATTAATATGCAATGTTGATTTTGACCATGAGGTGCATTCTCATCTCCACCCCGGAAATCATCACTTGCCTGTCCAGGGATGAGCTTCCCGGCAAGTTACATTACTTTTATGGTCTATCGTATACGAGTGAAAATGAGCACACTGTACAGCCCCGATATCATTATTTTATAATATATTATCTAGAGCTGTCAAAGTTAACCCGTTAATGACGCGTCAACAGAAGTTTCCTTTGACAGCAGTATTTTTTTTGACCCGCCATGAACGTGCACGCATCCTGTTTGACCCTCAACCTACACCGTAGTTTGACGAAGCGCCGGTGACTATGGACACAATCGGGAAGAAATATTGAACATAAATGGACAAAGAAAAGTGTGTTTTTATTGATAAATTTACTTGAAAGCCCAGGCAGATGCCTCTCCCAACAAGTCCAAAGTTATTTGTATCTACTGTCGCTGTGATTGGAATTGTCACGGATTACGTCGACAACAGACTGGAGCAGTGCAGGTAATGTTTTTATTGTCATATGCAGTGGTGCCTCGGCATACGAGTGTCCCAACTAACGTGTCTTGTTTTAGGTGCGACTCATCTGTCTGCTGATTTTTGCTTTTAAACTGCAAGCAAAAATTTTGCTTATGAGCTGCTATTTATGGGCGGTCCATGTGACGATCATGGCTGAAGTCGAGAATGGCTGGAAATCAGCCGTGCTAGTTTGTCTAGCTAGTAGAACTATCTAGCCACTGGGAAAGAGTTTAACACCTCGGTAAAGCATACATACATTGTATACAATCTAATTGATCTTATTTATTAAGTGTTGTGTAAAACTACAACATCAAATAAAACACAAAATGAATGCAGAGCCACCATCCTCGAGTACGAGCCTGCAGAACTACTTTTTTTCAGAGAGGTGCACCGCACAAATATGCACATTAGCACTCAAAAAGATCATCAAATCTTAACTTTATGCATTCCCACATAATATCAGCATTTGGAAGCAAATATGTGGTGAAAGAAAAAGGGGCAAAATACAGTATTTTGTTAGCTTATGTGTGAATGGGAGAATGTCAGGAGGTGTGTTCAAGGACCGTCAACCAAAGTAGGCCCAATCGCTGCTCGCATTAAACATTAAATGCTGGGGGTTTTCTAACTATATTATTTTTTGAATAATATAATGGTTCATATTTACAAAATGGATATTCCTTTACATAAAATTTGATGTAGTTATAAATATAGTTTATAACTAGAGTAGAAGTATTTTAGTCGTTTGACAGCCCTAATATTATCATAACAGTGGTTTATTTGTTGTCCAAAAATGTTGGCAATAGTATTGTTTAGCGCCAATTTGTAACTATTTACTGGATTCTTTTGACGGAGACAGCTGTGTGATGTGCTGCTTGGAGCTGTTGTGTTTTGTTAGGCTGTCTTTTTTTTTTTTTTTACTTGCCTGCACCTGCCCTTTGCAATATTTACTGACTGTGAGGTTGTTTTCAAACTCCGGCCAAAAGAAGAGTTTGATCCAATCTGATTCTAACTGTTCTGGCTTGACACTAAGGCAGGATGTCCCATCTCATGACCTTTGTGATTACGACAGAAAGATCAGAACACAGTTGCACAATGAATGTTCTTACATGACTATAGCCCTCCCATGAGCTCACCACTTGTAGGAGGGGCTAACGGGGTCGGGTGAAAAGTCAGCTGGGTGGCGGCCGAAAGCGTATGCTTGTCACCTCTCTGGTGGGGAAGGAGCCTGAGCTGGTGCATGAGGTGTAGAAATTCCGGCTGGATATAGTCAGAATCACTTCAATGCACAGCAAGGGCTCTGGAACCAGTTCTCTCCAGAGGGGCTGGACTTTATTCCACTCTGGTGTTGCAAGCAGAGAGAGGCAACGGGCAAGGGTGGCAATTCTTGTTGCTCCCCGGCTCCAAGCCTGCACGTTGGAGTTCAACCCAGTAAACGAGAGGGTAGTTTCCCTACGCCTTTGGGCGGGGGGACACGTCCTGACTGTTTGAGCTTATGCGGCAAGGAAGTACAGGGGAGTGCTCCCTTGGGAGATTCCCTTGTTCTACTGGGTGACTTCAACGCTCAAGTTGGCAGCTACAGTGAGACCTGGAGAGGTGTGATTGGCAGGAAGGGCCCCCCGTGATGGTAACCCGAGCAGTGTTTTGTTATTGGACTTTGGACGTTTCAAATGTCTTCTGTACTTCTTTGGCTGTATCGTCTTGTCCCGTCGGTCCAGTGACACCCGTGAATGCATGTATTTTTGTGATGCAGTTTTGGTGATACAATGTGGAAAAGTTCTTTTCATTGCCAAAACAGTGCAGTACTATGGAGCCCCTAAAGTAGGGGTGCTCACACCTTTTCAGCTTGCGAGCTTGGGCATGTTGGGTAAAAAATGACTGCTGTCCTGACAACTGGGCTTTGAGTTAATTCACCTTTCTCTTTCTCAGCTCGCTTTTGCCGGGAAGTTGGTGTCGTATTTTCCATAAACAGTCCAAAAATGCCGCTCCACATTTCCCTTCTTTGGGACTGCGATGGTAGACCGGCAGATGAGACAAACGCACTTAGAAAATGACAGTGAAAAAAAAAGTATTCCTCCCATTCTGCATGAAAATGATACGTTTTTGACTTTTTACTTGGTCCAGCTCCTTCACTCATTTGGTGACCATAAACTTAAGCTAGGGCTAAAAATAGGACGTAATCCGCTGAATCGCTTAGCACTTATCAAAAGTTCTGCTGCACTTGGAGTGATTTGATTGGTCACCTGAACGGCAAAATTCAGTTGTCATCTGATTGGCTGCCCTGTACATCGATCAAGTGATGGGATGGATGATCGGCTGATGTTGTTTTAATGTCATGCCGGTCGATCGCGATTGACGTAATGAGCACCCCTGCCCTAAAGGGACATGGAGAACATTTTTTTACGGGTATAAAAAAAAAATCAAAAAACAAAGGGCTAACTTTTGCGTTCCCTTGCAATAGTTTTGCGAGGGATTGCAAAACAATTGATAGGGAATGCAAAACTTATTACACTTCCGTGTAGCCTGCATATACTTCTGTGTTTACAGCGGAAACAAAACCAATACAAAATTTGAGTGGGAAAGGTTTCTTGAGTTTTATTCAGAGTTAGACCTAAAATACAGAGATCTGAAAGCAGTGATTAGCAGTAAACATGGGTTAGATGTAAGTGACAGACACCTTAAAAGGTTTGCAGCGAAAGAGGGCTCTCATCATCGTAAAGCGTATTCGGATCTTGCTGTCCTGGTTGATTTAATCAAGAACCACCTGCAATACTCCGAACACACACGTAAGTCTACGCAGGCTAAGCGGAAGTGTAATACTTTTTGCGTTCCCTTGCAAAACTTTTGTTTAAAAAAAAAAAAAAAAAAAGCTAGCCCTTTCTTTTTTTTACCCCATCAAATTTTTTTTTCTCCATGTCCCTTTAGGGGCTTTGTACAGTACTGATTTCTCCGCAGAGCTTGTCTTTGCGCTTCATTCATTTTGTTTCTTTAGCTTCAGGTGAGTCTTTCCACCGCAAATTGGGCCAGAATGCTGTACTTTGTCTTTATTTTTCTGCCTGGCCTAGGGAGGATGAGGAGAGCCTCCGGAACAAGATCCGTGCAGATCACGAGCGAGCCCTGCAGGAAGCCAAGGAGAAGCTGCGGAAGTCACGCGAGGAGCTTCAGGCTGAAATCCAGACAGCAAAGAGCAAGGTGGCGGAGGACCTGAAGAAGAAGGACGCGCCGAAGCCTCTGCCGCCCGTGCCCATGCCAAAGGTGGTGGGCGCAGGCGACGGCGAGCCTCTGGAGCCCGACGTCAAAGAGAAACGCGACAAAATTCGAGAGGTGAGACGATGTTGTCTTCATCACTGGATTGTGTTCATTGATGCAACTCTCGCGTTACTTCACTGCAGCGCATTTTGGGGGAGGGACTTACTTAGCAATCAGCCCTGAAGCCATTTTCTAATTCGTCATCCATTTTTGACGATTAATCTTTTAGTGACGGGTTTCTGCATTGCAAAATGACTTGTTTGTATTGTATTTGTATTTTGTTAAGTAAATAACTGCTGGGCTCTGTAAAGGTCAAAAAACAATAGCTGGCTGTAGGCAACTTCCCATTGTAGTCTGTATTAACAGTAGCTTCATTTGATGTATCTTTGATGTCTCTGTCAGCATTTGACAGCCTTATTTACCTCTGCATGCACTTTAAAGCATCTGCTGGTGTGCTGTACTGTTTATGCTGACTGGGCAATCTGCTGCTTACTGTGATTACAACATTGGTTCTGTTGCTGCTGTGTTGTGCAATACACTTGTTCATAAATGACCATGCGGTGAAAGAGAGCTAGGTTTTCCTTTCCACTTTCTCGAGCACCCCGAATCATTGTTCAAGTTAAAACATTGATACTACATGATGGTGTTTCATATTTCTCATATGTCTCTCCAATTTATATGCGAGTATTGTAAGATCATACATTACTGACGAAACCTAGAAACCTATGTGGAATACAGCATGTCATCGTCATTGAATATGACTTTTTTAAGCCTTACATTTGTGATTTAGTTCATTTATCATTTTTGTTGCGAATGTTCCGATCAGGATTTTATGCTGCTGATTCTGATACCAGTCATCCAGGACTGAAATTGGCCAATACCGATCACATTGATTGATTATACATTTTTCTATTTATTTATGATGAGCGTTATTAGCCAGGGGTGCCGCATAAAGGGGAGCAGTCAAGACAATTCCAAGGTTTTGTGACTGCCAGGGGCCGTCACAAAGTAATTGCACATATATGATATGAAAAAGGAACAATAAAATCACCTTCATTTAGACAAAAACATATTTGACTTATGTTTTGAAAACAACATATCTGACTTCCAGAGGATGAGGCGCCTATTTTGAGGAGACTTTGGTGAACCCGGTGTCTTTCACCGCGAAGGACTGGGGAATGCTGCTCGTCTCGGCTGATGAATTGGGATTGTTTTTGGTTGTTAGCTTAGCCACCTGACTGTCACATGCATACAGTGTGTGTTAACCACATGGCTGCATTAGCTGCTGTTTGGCTGATGATCACACTGCGAGCCTTCAGAACTCACCATACTTTGATGCCGAAATAAAAACTTTGCTTTTGGTGGCATGCGTTAGCAGTTAAGTTCCACACGGCAGACACAATTGTTTTAGTTTTTAAGCGTCGGGATGCCGCTGCCCAAGACGATAGTTTGTGATCGTTGTTGAAAGGCATTTATTGGCCTATTCCCATGGCGCAGTGACTGTGGCATTTTGTACTCGCACAATCTAAGTGAAATTCTGGCACTGCACAGCCCTGATTTCATTTTTATTTATTAAATACAACCATAACTAAAACGGAGTATAAGGGTCACTTTGGGGAAAATGTCGTGGAGAATAATGAGAATTAGAACTAAATATGAGAATTTTAGAATATAGTCATAAATTTATAAGAAAAAGTCGTACATTTACAAGAAAAAGTCGTAAATTTACAAGAACAAAATAGTAACATTACAATCTTCTTTTAAATGTACGTCTTTTTTCAACAAAGTCGTAAATTTACGAGAGAATAAAGTTGTAAATGTACTAGAACAAAAGTTGTAAATTTTATAAATAAATTGAAATAAAGAAACTACAGTTTTTTCATTATTAGAGGCTTGTAGACATGAAATAACACCCCTATAGTCACATTTGCACTACTGTTAGTCGTGCAGTAGTTAGTTGTTTACATCACATTGTCAGGGACAAATGAGACGGCATGTAGAAGCGTGAACATTTGAACCATGATGTATCGGGGGGCGAATGCGTTTTTGTGTTCAAGGCCATTAACGGTCTTGCTCCATCCTACTGACTGTTTACCAGTCAGTCGGGGCACTGAGCTCCTAGAGCAGATAACTCTGGTGGATCCCCAGGTCCAGATATAAGGAATGAAAAGAAATGTCTGCTCCTTGGCTCGTCCACCTGGTCTACATGCCAACTCTAACTGAACTGTAGTTCGATTTGTTGCATTGTGTAAAGCGCTTTTTAAACTGGCTGAAGATTGTACACCAAAATTAGCATTTGGAATGTCAATTCTACTATTCTAATTTTAATTTGAGTTGGAATCCGACATCCTGTTTGCAACCGCAGTTCCAAGTCATCAGAATTGTTTGGAATGTTGGAGACATTCTGAATCCAATTGGGAATTATGCACAAGTGCGGTGCTCATCTGTGCAGGTAGTAGTATGTGATCTTCATGTAATTGTTTTTTGGACGCATTCACCCTCCTCCCGCCACCAGCACATAGAGTATGTGTGCAGAGCTGGTGCTTGTTCAACAAAACTAAAATTGATCAATTAATTTCTGTTGATGAGGTTGCTAGTGATGTCTGCTTTAAAAATGAACACACTGCAAGTACGATTTGTTTTGCTGCCAGCATCTATTAAAGACCACGACCATCAGGCTGTGCCAAATAGTGATGAACCTATCTTGTCCCACCGTACCCCAGACCCCTCTGCATGATTACCTGATTTCATGTGGTTGTCTCTTGGAATGGGGACACAAGTGGCTCCAATTGTTCCTTTTGTAATAACCATTGAGGTCCATTTCCCGCTTGCATAGCACTGACATCCAAGCACAATCCAGGGGGGGCATGTATTGATGTGGGTCAGCACTGGTAGGTGGTCTCCAGCAGCATTCACGCCATCTTCAGGACTCGTATTTTTACCTTGATGACGGTGTTGATGGTAGTAGGAAGGACTTTGATGATTGTGCTCACCGCCAAACTGAATAGAGAGAAGACGATCGTCGCTTCAGCCAGACGCAAATTACCGCAGATTTGCGGCTGCCGCTGGAGAGAGTGAAGATATGCGTTTCTCCGGCAGATCAATGGAGCGTGGCCGTAAAGGCCAGATAAATCGATGGTCCGAAGCAGGCCTCCTTAAGTGTGATCTAAATGGTGCCGCTATCTAGACGGATGGTACCGTAAGGAGACATGAAGGTTTTCTCCAAGCACCCACTGGAATAGCTGCAGATGACGTTCTTGCCCATAACTCATTTTTATGGTCTTTCCCTTTTCCTGCAGTTTAGACTTATTGCTCATTTTATACCTGCGTTTACCACGGCAAATGATTTCAAAGCAAAAGCAATTCTGACCAGGACTACACATGAAAACCAAGACTGCTTTGTCATAGTCCAGATTGTCCAAGGAAAACCAGGAGTTTCACATTACTAATTACTGCTAGTAAGTAAACAAATCACAAAACATAAAAATGTGTTGCTTTTGTGTGAAAAGCTTTTTTTTTTTTTTTTTTTAAGTAAACACACAGTTGTCCCTCATTTATAGCGATTAATTGGTTCCAAACCTGATGGCCGTCCATCCATCCATTTTCCACCGCTTATCCGGGTCCGGGTCGCGGGGGCAGCAGCTTCAGTAGGGAAGTCCAGACTTCCCGGTCCCCAGCGACCTCTTCCAGCTCCATCGGGAGGACACCAAGGCGTTCCCAGGCCAGCTGTGAGACATAGTCCCTCCAGCGTGTCCTAGGTCTTCCCGGGGGCCTTCTCCCGACTGGGCATGCCCGAAACACCTCACCAGGGAGGCGCCCGGGAGGCATCCGGACTAGATGCCCGAGCCACCTCAACTGGCTCCTCTCGATGTGAAGGAGCAGCGGCTCTACTCTGAGCTCCTCCCGGATGGCCGAGCTCCTCACCCTATCTCTTAGGGTGAGTCCAGCCACCCTACGAAGGAAACTCATTTCCGCCGCTTGTATCCGCGATCTCGTTCTTTCGGTCATGACCCATAACTCATGACCATAGGTGAGGGTGGGAACGTAGATCGATCGGTAAACAGAGAGCTTTGCCTTCCGGCTCAGCTCTCTCTTCACCACGACGGTCCGGTACAGCGACCGCATTACTGCAGACGCTGCACCGATCCGCCTGTCGATCTCACGCTCCAACCTTCCCTCACTCGTGAACAAGAACCCGAGATACTTGAACTCCTCCACCTGAGGCAAGACCTCACTCCCAACCCGGAGGGTACAGTCCACCCGTTTCCGACTGAGAACCATGGCCTCGGATTTGGAGGTGCTGAGTCTCATCCCAGAAGCTTCACACTCAGCTGCAAACCGCTCCAGTAAACGCTGAAGGTCACAGCCTGATGATGCCATAAGGACCACATCATCTGCAAATAGCAGAGACGAGATACTAAGGTCACCAAGCTGGACTCCCTCAACACCTTGACTGCGCCTAGAAATTCTGTCCATGAAGATTATGAACAGAATCGGTGACAAAGGGCAGCCTTGGCGGAGGCCAATGTTCACCGGAAACAAGCTCGACTTACTGCTGGCAATGCGAACCAGGCTCATGCTTCGATTGTACAAGGACCGAATGGCACGTAGAAGCGGACCATCAATCCCGTACTCCCGGAGCACCCCCCACAGGACACCACGAGGGACACGGTCGAATGCCTTTTCCAGGTCCTGATGGCAATAAATGAATTTCCGTGATATAGGATTCAGCGTTAATAAGTTGATTTATGTACATAGCTAGAGCATACGAAACCTGTTTAAATATAGTTTTTGACATCATCAGAGCCCTCTAAGCATGAAATAACACCATATTATTCATTGTTTACACTTGATTGCACAACTATTAAGCTACATTGACTGTACACAGCTGCTAGCTAGCAAACTTCTAAACTTAAAGGATTTCCTAAACTAAAGGATTTCAAACAAAGTGGGGACAAAGGACAAGCCACAAATTTACCACTTCCACACTAAATGGGAGGATAACCTCTTTTTTCACTCTGGAGCCATTGTTGGCTAAATGGAGTGCAAGGTCAAGGATGGATGTCTCATCCACGTGATATTACTGCTGCCTAGTGGCCTGAATACAACATATCACTTGCATTTCTATATTCTTTGGCTAATAATACACCATAGTCTGCCACCAAAAAACAATCATTAAATAAATAATTTGTGAAAAATTTTAATATTGTGAGACGGCTATAGAAAAATTGCTAGCAGGTAATTCTCCAACAAATACCTGTCTCAAATTTGTTTAAAATTTAATTAAAAATTACATACAGTTGTCCCTGTTTCGAACGTTTTCAAAAGTTCATTAATTGATAAATGATTGCTCTCTCTTGTAGCTCGTGATTGGCTCCAGTCACTTCCTGTCTTACAACCATTTTACTCTCCTACAAAGTAAACTGTCTCAAATGTCTTATTTTTTTATGTCTTCTATTTTGGGTATTCGAGTGTAATAATGACTATAGGGGAACATTGCATTTTTACCAAGCCTTATGTGCACGCTTGTTGGTGCAGGGGGGCTGATCACTTGGCCGGAGAAGGCAGGTGGACGAGCATTTTGCATGGGTCCAACAGAACCCCTGTAAACCCTCACACCAGCGGCAACAATGGGTCTTGTCACCGCGGGCAACAAGCCGCTTTACTTATTTATTTGCTTTGCTCAAACGAGGGCGGAGTGTAACGACCTTGCTCTTAGCCGCCGGCTCTGAGCAGCTTTATGAATATTTCACCGCCTGGTGCTGCTTCGCGCCTGTGCATCGCAATCATATGTGTGTGATAAGTCACCGAGCACAGTTGGACGTCTCACTGGCAACTCAAGTTAAAGCGCAGCGACGGCGGCTCTCTTACTCACCGTTCATCAACGACAGCACAACACGCCGTCCTTGGTGTTAACGCGGAATTCAAATGACGGCACGTTCGCTCCTTGCTTGAGAATGTCTTAATGAGGACCAAATGCGCTGTTTTTTAGGATTGATCTTGCAATAGCTGTCCAGGTGTGGGCCAGTTACCGGTTTCATGTTATACCATGATATGAAAAAGTCACGCTTTGCAAACCACTAGGTCTGTCTGTTTCTATGTGACATGCCATGTCTATGTGAATGGGAATGCGATTGCATGAAAATACTTTGTCCTGGAACTGGGCTTCCATGTGTTCCCAAAACTCCTTAGTGCTTGACAAGGAAACAGGAGTGGAGTGAATGTGGTACAAAGTGTTTATTTTCCACTGAACAACAAGTAACAAGCACTTTACATCATCTCAGTTGCTGACAACAATCTCATGACCCGGAAACACAAGTTTGTAGAAAAGTGCGACCTGCCACTGTGAAACAATAACGTAACATTACCAGTTTTTTGTTATTTTTGTTGTGACCTTCAGTGGGAAGCATGTTAACCACACAGATCTAGAAGATCTGGGATGGAATCTCCTTTGGGATAGGCTCCAGTACACCTCTGCGACCGTAATGAGAATAAGCGGCATAGAAAATGGATGGATGTTCCACTTTCATCATGTTATATTGTTTAAAAATTACATTTTTTCGCTTGACTTTGTTCTTTTTTTAATAACGATACTTCAAAATAACACATTTTTTAGCTGTAATTATAATAGCATGAAACCAGTTACCTTTAGCAGAATCTCCCATGCTTACAGTATCTGTCTGTGGTCAGATTTTGCCAACAGTGTGAACAATTGCCGTTTTGGTAAAACTTGGTGATATGACAGGAAAATGTACTACATGATGCAACTACTAAGAGGAAGTAAGACATCCATCCATTTTCTAGCATCATGGTTAAGCTGTATCTAATCCGAGCTGACTTTTTGACATGAAGTTGTATGACATCCCGAGTACTCGTGTCTGTATGTAAATATGAGTGTTTCTGACTAATAACAGCCTGTCGAACATGAATCAGCAGGGAAAAGCAAGAAACGTTTTTATTTATCTGGAAAAAGCGTAACAAGAGTGAAGCTGCAAAAGTGGAAGTGCGGAGTGATGATGGACGATGTACATAATCTGCTAAACTAAAAAGCAGCTGTGTTCTCTTGTTGCTTTCCATTTTGCCTTACCTACCCGAGCCAATCTGTTACCTTGTCATCTGGCAGGTGCTGTTTAATGTCACTGTGACAGCAACGTGGACATTTATCACTCCTTGGACTTGAAACACCCTTAACGGGGGAATTGAGTATATGGAATTGAAAACTGGCAGCAGTTTAAGTTTGTTTGCTTTGTAAGTGTAGACAAATGTTGCATTGCCAGGAAGTGCATTCGTTTCACATGCTTCTCAATTTTGAGGCGCATAATGAGCCTTGGTTGGGGCCTTTTATTACAGTTACTCACGCTAAATGTAACTTGATGTGGCTATAATCCCTTAATTAGTTGAACACCATCAAATCAAATTGACTAGAGCCCAATGAATGGTTTGGCGCTTTACTCAGATGTTAATTACACATAATAAATATCCTTGCACATTATGGAATAATTGCACTCAATGATTCAGAATTTGGTTAATTTAACCTTAGAGTTTATTTGAATTTATGCAAACGTAAGCAGCAGATGGTTGGCGTTTCCATGGCGTCAATAGCGCCCTCGTCAATTTAGGCATCTTCAAGTTAAACGAGTGAAAGTTGTCACAGTTACATAAAGTAACATTTGTTGACTGAGTGTTTAAAATGTCTGTACGAGTTGCAGATACTGTGTTTTAAATGTGTCATACATGATTTTGTTGTAAATATAATACCTTATTTTATGTACTGTAAGTCACCTTTTTTTACCGTTTGGGTGGTCCTGCGACTTACAGTTAAGTATACCAAAATACACACAGTATACAATTGAACATAATTAAACATAAATCCATCCATTTTCTATACCGCTTATCCTCATTAGGGTCACGGGTATGCTGGAGCCTATCCCAGCTGACATAAATGTTTAATAATTGAAACAAAAAAACAGGAAAAACCCCAATGAAAACCCCCCAATGAAATAGACAAAAACCCAATAGACAATTATAAAGTAGTTTTACATTCAGAAAACAAGCCTACATGTAGCAAATTAATGGACAACTGAACATTTAACATCAGTTTTATCTAGTTTAGAGTATGCTTGCGGGCCGGACTGTCTGAATGGCTAACATGTTGGCCTCACAGTCAGGAGGTTCTGGGTTCAAATCTCCGTTGGGCATCTCTGTGTGAAGTTTGCATGTTCTCCCCGTGCGTGCGTGGGTTTTCTCTGGGTACTCTGGTTTCCTCCCACATTTCAAAAACATCCATATTAGGTTAATTGGCGACTCTAAATTGGCCGTCGGTATGAATTTGAGTCTGACTGGTTGTATGTCTTTGTTTGTCTATACAGGGATTGCGAAATTATTAGGCAAGTGTTTTTGAGGGTTAATTTTATTATTGAACAACAACCCTGTTCTCAATGGACCCCAAAAAACTCATTAATATCAAAGCTGAATATTTTGTTTGTTTTTAGTTCTAGCTATTTTAGGAGGATATCCGTGTGTGCAGGTGACTATTACTCTGCATAATTATTATTAACAAAAAACAAATATACCCATTTCAATGATTTATTTTCACCAGTGAAACCAATATAACATCTCAACATTCACAAATATACATTCTGACATTCAAAAACAAAAACTAATCAGTGACCAATATAGCCACCTTTCTTTGCAAGGACACTCAAAAGCCTGTCATCCATGGACTCTGTCAGTGTTTTGATCTGTTCACCATCAACATTGCGTGCAGCAGCAACCACAGCCTCCCAGACACTGTTCAGAGAGGTGTACTGTTTTCATGTAAATCTCACATTTGATGGTTGGGGTTCAGATCAGGTGAACAAGGAGGCCATGTCATTAGTTTTTCTTCTTTTAGACCATTTCTTGCCAGCCATGGTGTGGAGTACTTGGACGCGTGTGATGGCGCATTGTCCTGCATTAAATTATGTTTTTCTTGAGGGATGCAAACTTTTTCCTGTACCACTGCTTGAAAAAGGTGTCTTCTAGAAACTGGCAGTAGGACTAGGAGTTGAGCTTGACTCCATCCTCAACCTGAAAAGGCCCCACAAGCTCATCTTTGATAATACCAGCCCAAACCAGTACTCCACCTCCACCTTGTTTGCGTCTGAGTCAGACTGGAGCTCTCTGTCCTTTACCGATCCAGCCACGAGCCCATCCATTAGGTCCATAAAGACTCACTCTCATTTCATCAGTCCATAAAACCTTAGAAAAATCTGTCTTATTTCTTGGCCCAGTCTTGACGTTTCAGCTTGTGTGTCTGGTTCAGTGGTGGTGGTTTTTCAGCCTTTCTTACCTTGGCCAAGTCTCTGAGTATTGCACACCTTGTGCTTTTGGGCACTCCAGTGATGTTGCAGCTCTGAAATATGGTCAAACTGGTGGCATCTTGGCAGCTGCACGCTTGACTTTTCTAAGTTCATGGGCAGTTATTTTGCGCCTTGGTTTTTCCACACGCTTCTTACAACCCTGTTGACTATTTTGAATGAAACGCTTGATTGATCACGCTTCAGAAGCTTGGCAATTTAAAGAGTGCTGCATCCCTCTGCGAGATATCTCACTATTTTTGACTTTTCTGAGCCTGTCAAGTCCTTCTTTTGACCCATTTTGCCAAAGGAAACGAAGTTGCCTAAAAATGATGCACACCTGATATAGGGTGTTGATGTCATTAGACCACACCCCTTCTCATTACAGAGATGCACATCACCTAATATGCTTAATTGGTAGTAGGCTTTTGAGCCTATACAGCTTGGAGTAAGACAACATGCATAAAGAGGATGATGTGGTCAAAATACTAATTTGCCTATGGGAGTCACGATGTCTTTAAATGCTGAGCAAAATTTTTTTGCCAAGGGAGACTTCATAATCCAAATGAGTCTCCCTTGACATTTCACTGCGTTTATTATGAATTTTGTTGCGCCACATTTCGATGCCGGACCTGACCTGAAAAGGGACGGGTGGGGTGGGGGATATAAGAAAGGGTGCAGAAGAACCTCACAAACCTATTTCAACCATATTATAAACAAGCATGATAATCACAATTTCAGCAACAACCAGAACAGTCAAAAACCAAAAAGAGCAAAAATACAGGGGGGAAAAAACTTATAATAATGATAATACTAATATATATATATATGTATACACACACACACATATACACGCATGTGTATATATACATGTGTGTACATGTATGTGTGTATATACGTGTGTGTATGTATATGTATATATATATATATATATTTGTATATATGTATATATATATGTGTGTGTATATATATATATATATATATATATATGTATATATATGAATCTATAAATAAGTAAAGCGGCTTGTTGCCCGCGGTGACAAGACCCATTGTTGCCGCCGGTGTGAGGGTTTACAGGGGTCCTGTTGGACCCATGCAAAATGCTCGTCCACCTGCCTTCTCCGGCCAGGTGATCAAGCCCCCCTGCACCAACAAGCGTGTACATAAGGCTTGGTAAAAATGCAATGTTTAATGACATTGTTTGGATCAGCACTGAAGATATTTACAAGTGTGTTTCTGCTGGTTAGAGCCGGTGACGTGTGTGTGTGTGTGTCTGCGCGTGTGTGCGCGCACATACATATGTACTAATAATGATAAACATACAAGAAAAACCACAAGAAAAGAAACAAAACCTCTTGAACAATGACCATCCAGATGACACGTGCAACAAATCTACATTAAATCTACATTACTCTGCAGTGACAGGATAACTGCATCAGAGTGAAACAGAGAATGAGGAGATGTTTGTGGTGAACACCGCCATGCATCCCAAACCACACTCCCTCCAAAAGCGAGGGTCTGACTAGGAAGACGCCGGAGCATGGCCCCCCAGCAGGCTCCCTACAGAGGGGTAGGCCCGACCCCGCCCCCCCAAGAGGAAACCGCAAGTCCACTCCAAAGCGGTGCAAGGGAGACCCGGCCAGACGCCACTCGGCAGCCGAGCAAGGGCCACAAAGGGGGCCCAAACGCCAACCCCCTGCCGGAACACCCTACGGGGGCCGGCCAGCTTCGGGCAAACAGGACAACCGCCCCCGGGCCCAGAAGCCACCCTTTTATTGACTGTTAATGCACCCATTGGGCAGTAAAAGGCTTCTTAATATGCACACCTCAAAACCCATGCTACAAACATGATATATGTCATGGAGAAAGACATTGAAGGTTCCCTGACATGATTCATTAACTTTGCTTAAATATTTTACAGTGTATATTGTTTATCATTATCTTCAACAGCCATGACAAAGTAGCTCGCAGTTCACCCTCATTTCCAGAAGTTACTCCATCTCAGCTAAAGCAGAGTTAAGAAATGCTGCCTGAGGTAGATGGTCGACTTGGCGTTAACCGAGGTACCACTGTATTTATTTAATTGTCTTTGCTAAACATAGCTGTGTGTGTGTGTCTGCACTCGCTCGCAGCCCCGCCTCCACCTACTGGGACAAAGACACTCAATGACTGTCTGTTCATTCTGCTGTGGAACCAACACACCCAGGTGTTGTGACAGATGCACAGAGTGAACTCTCATACCATTCTTTGAAACTCTCATACCAACAAGAGAGGAGAAATATGATTTTCAGAATAAAGTAAACTTAAAACACAAATATGCAAGAACAACACTAAAAACCTTTAGTACTTGGGTATGTGGAAATAAACTATGGAATGGATTAAGTAAAGAACTAAAACAATGAGTGATTTCAATAAACATTAACAGTTGATGTGACTTATACTAGGAACTAGTAAGAACATTGTCTGTACTACAACAATGTTCTTTTATAAATGTTTACATTCCACTCATTATTATTATTATTATGATTATCATTCATCAGGACTGCAATATAAGTTGATGGTGATGATAAGGACATTGGCTACTTTTCAACACACTGTCACATGATCTTACCTATGCATTTAAACTTACTAACTGCAGAAAGTCTACAAATGTATTGAAATAGGCGAGACCCTACAGGGGTAGGATTAAATAAGCTTTGCTTCTTCCTACTCCTTTTGGGCATGTGGAACTGTCTAATGTATTAAGTATGTATTCCAATGTAAATTGTATGGCATTTCTATTACCATTAATTATAACGTCAGGTGCGACTAATGTTTTTCATTTCGTGAGGCATTTTTTGACAGATGCGACTTAATTCTCTGGGGGGATTTTTTTTTCTTCTTTTTGCTCATCCTCACTTTTTAGTTTGTGCTGATTAAAAGTAGTCACTGTCAGAGTCCCCTTTGTTTGCCTCTGGCAAGTCCCCAATTAGTATTCCAAGGTCCCGAATAAGTTGTTCAGCACTGCCGTCCTTGTCCTTGGCATGCAGCTAATTAAAATTTGATCAAATATCCAAGCAACACAGATCGCAGGTAGTAACATGTCCACGCCAGGGTTTCTATTACTTTGATTCATAACCTCGTGTGCTTGTGTGTGAGAGTGTGTGCGTGTGTGTGTGTGTGAGAGAGAGTGTGTGTGTGTGTGAAGGCTGGCCATTACAGAGGCCAAGAACGCGACAAATCCGCTGGCCTTTGTCTTCATTATCTTGGCTGTCTGCTGTCTCTGAGGAGGGAAGGAGTTGCCAAGGAGACGTGGACACTCATCCTTACACTGTGCAATCCAACGCCAGGTCACACGATGCCACCGCTAATGTGCTTTGTCGCTTTCCAGATGACCAAGCACGCATGGGACAGCTACCGGCAGTACGGCTGGGGTCACAATGAGCTGAAGCCCCTCGCCAAGAAGGGACATTCTACAAATATCTTCGGTAAGCCCTACACACTTCGATCTGCAAATAAAACAACTTATTGTACACAAGGACGAGGTTATGCGTGGATAATATGGTTGTAAATGCAAAGAACAGATTCCTCAAGCCGTGAGCAACGCATCGGTCCAAGGTAATAAATGTGGTGATACTTCAGACTGTAAAAGCATTAGCGCTCTCACCATAGTGCCACTCTTAATCAGGACTATTAGGGCACACTGAAAGTAATAACGATACAATGAGTGAGAATTACAATGAGAATGAATTACCAAAATAAAGTTGTAAACTCACAAGAATGCAGTTTTATTACATACACACAGTAATCTTATATTACAATTTTACAAAAAGTCAGGTTCATTGGCTGCTTGTTACATAAATACTACTGTCAGAGTTGCTGCTCTGGCAAGACGCACACCAACAGTACCATAGGAGACAAAGGACGCAAACTTAGAGCAGTAGTCGTTGGTCAGCACACCAAACACATCCAAGAGCTACTTCCCCTCTGTGCCTTTTTATTGACTCAAACAGGGTGGATACAAATCACATGATAGTCAAAACCAAATAGGTTTTCACTATGATATGTGTTTGTCAGTTGGTTAGTTGGTATCTGGAAGCCATCCAGGGTAAGGAATGTGTGGTGCTGATAATGATCTAGCAGTACTCTCCCACTTGGATTTGCACTAGTGTAGCTAATACATTTCAAGCATGAATGTGTTTTCATGAGATAACCTACATATATTGTCTATCAACCAGAGATTGGAGACTCAAGTCACATGAATGACTCAAGTCTGACTTAAGTCGCAATTTTTAGGACTTGTGACTTGCTTGACAAAAAGACTCGACTTGACTTTGACTTGATGTTCTTAACTTGACGCTTTACTCAGACTTGAGCTAATTGACATGAAATGACTTGATTTTGGTTTAATGCTTTGATGTATTTTTCAAATATCCAAAATATACTTGTATGACTGTATTTTAACAAGTTGTCTTTCGGCTGCTTTATTTTACGCATGCGCTCACTTCGGCACAATCTGACAGAACATAACATGGATAAGCCGGAAGGAAAGATTTTGTGAATGTTTGTTTATATACCTCGTTTCCAAACAGTGCCCGTAACACAGCAGTCAAACGGCTCAAACATAACAGAAATGTCGTTTTTAATCATCCTCTTCCGAAATGTACAAAAATGGCCTCAGGGAATATGTTGTGCGGCTCGTGGTTGTACTAACATCCTACATTATGGTTGGAATACTCCAAACCACCAGATAAGTGGTGGTCCCACATTTTTATGTCGCTATTGAGCCAAAAAAAGAGTAATTGCGCGATCGGTTCAAACAGTAATATAAATAAATGCCGGTTCCGGTGTCTACCAGAAGTTTCGCTCATAATTTACGCAAAGGCTCATGGGGGCTAGGATTATTTATTATTGATTTTTTTATTAAAACACACATTCTATTCCATTTCATTTTCTTCCGCTTATCTGTGTCCGGGTCGTGGGGGCAGCAGTCTCAGTAGGGAAGTCCAGACTTCCCGGTGTCCGGCGACCTCTTCCAATTCCACCGGGAGGACACCAATGCGTTCCCAGGCCAGCTGTGAGACATAGTCCCTCCTGCGTGTCCTAGGTCTTCCCCGGGGTCTTCTCCCAGCTCGGCATGCCCAAAACACCTCACCAGGGAGGCGCGCGGGAGGGATCCTGACTAGATGGTTAAGCCACCTCAACTGACTCCTCTCGATGTGAAGGAGCAGCGGCTCTACTCTGAGCTCCTCCCCAATGGCCGAGCTCCTCACCCTATCTCTTAGGGTTAAGTCCAGCCACCCTACAGAGAAACTCATATCCGCGGCTTGTATCCGCAATCTCGTTCTTTCGGTCATGACCCATAACTTATGACCATAGGTGAGGGTGGGAACGTAGATCGATCTGTAAACAGAGAGCTTTGTTTTCTGGCTCAGCTCTCTCTTCATCACGACGGTCCGGTACAGCAACCACATTACTGCTGACGCTGCACCGATCCGTCTGTCTACCTCACGCTCCAACCGTCCCTCACTCATGAACAAGACCCCGAGATACTTGAAATCCTCCACATAAGGAAAGACCTCACTCCCAACCCGGAGGGTACAGTCCACCCGTTTCCGACTGAGGACCATGGCCTCGGATTTGGAGGTTCTGAGTCTCATCCCATAACCTTCACACCCAAACTGCAAACTGCTCCAGTAAACGCTGAAGGTCACAGCCTGATGAGGCCATAAGGACCACATTGTCTGCAAATAGCAGAGACGAGATCCTAAGGTAACCAAGCACGACTCCCTCAACACCTTGACTGCGCCTAGAAATTCTGTCCATGAAGATTATGAACAGAATCGGTGACAAAGGGCAGCCTTGGCGGAGGCCAACGCTCACCGGAAACAAGCTCGACAAACTGCTGGCAATGCGAACCAGGCTCCTGCTTCGATTGTACAAGGACCGAATGGCACGTAGTAGCGGTCCACCAATCCCGTACTCCCGGAGCACCCACCACAGGACACCACGAGGGACACGGTCGAATGCCTTTTCCAAGTCTACAAAGCACATTTAGACCGGTTGGGCAAACTCCCACATACCCTCCAGTACCCCTGCAAGGGTGTAGAGCTGGTCCAGTTTTCCGCGAAAAAGACGAAAACCACGATACAACTCCTGTAACCAAGGTTCGACTAACGGTCGTACTCTTCTCTCCAGCACCCTGGAGTAGACTTTCCCAGAGAGGCTGAGGAGAATGTGATCCCCCTATAGTTGGAACCCCCTATCCGGTCACCCTTTTTAAAAATGGGGACCACCACCCCGGTCTGCCAGTCCATATGTACTGTTCCCGACTTTCATGCAATGTTCTAAAGGCGTGTCAACCAAGACAGTCCTCCAACATCCAGAGCCTTGAGAAATTTAGGGCGAAACTCGTCCACCCCCGGAGCTTTGCCATTGGGGAGTGTTTTAACTACCCCAAATACCTCCGCCACGGTGATAGAACTGTCCACGTACGTGTCCTCAGACTCTGCTTCCTCTACAGAAGGTATGTCAGTGGGATTGAGAAGGGCCTCAAAGTATTCCTTCCACCGACCTACCATATCCTCAGTCGAGGTCAGCAAGCCACCGTCCGCACTGTAAACAGTGTGAACTGGGAGCTGCTTCCCCTTTCCAAAGTGTCGGACGATTTGCCAGAACCTTTTCGAGGCCGACCGAAAGTTGTGCGCCATAGCCTCCCAAAACTCCTCCCACACCCGAGTTTTTGCCTTGACTACCGCCGAAACCGCATGCCGCTTGGCCTGCCGGTACGTGTCAGCTTCTTCGGGAGTCCCGCAAGCCATCCATGCATGATAGGACTCCTTCTTCAGCTTGACAGCAGCCCTAACCCCCGGTGTCCACCATCGGGTTTGGGGCTTGCTACCACGACTGGCACCGACCACCTTGGGGCTGCAACTACGACTGGCTGCCTCAGCAATGGAGGCACGGAATATGGCCCATTCTGACTCAATATCTCGCTCCTCCCTCGTGATGCAGGCGAAGCTCTGCCGGAGATGAGAGCTGAAGAATCGACAAACGGGACACTCTTGACAGCTCAGCCCCTCTCTTCACCCACGTGTCCAGAACATGCGGACGCAGGTCTGATAATACGACCACAAAGTCGATCATAGACCTGCGACATAGGGTGTCCTGGTGCACTTATGCATTTATGGACATCCTTATGTTCGAACATGGTGTTTGTTATGGACAAACTGTGATTTGCACAGAAGTCCAACAACAGCAACACACCACAAGGGTTCAGATCAGAGAGGCCATTTGTCCCAACCACGCCCCTCCAAGTGACACTGTCATTGCCCACATGGGCGTTGAAGTCTCCCAGCAGAACTATGGCGTCACCAGCTGGGGTGCTCTCCAGGACCCCTGTGATAGATTCCAAGAAGACTGGGTACTCTGAACTGCCGTTCGGCGCGTACACACAAACCACAGTCAGGACCCTTTGCCCAGCCCGAAGGCGTAGGGAAATAACCCTCTCGTTCACCGGGGATGACTCTAGCACAGAGGCACCAAGCCGGGGGATATTAATAAGCCCACCCCAGCTTGCCGCCTCCCCCCTGCAGCAACTCCAGAGAAGAACAAGGTCCAGCCCCTCTCAAGGAAGTTGGTTCCAGAGCCCAAACTGGGTTGAGGTGAGTCCGACTATATCTAGTCGGAATGTCTCCGCCTCTTCCACAAGCCCAGGCTCCTTCCCCACCAGAGAAGTGACATTCCATGTCCCAAGAACCAGATTTGCCTGCCGAAGACCAGGTCGCCCGGACACCCGCCCTCGACCACTGCCCAAATCGCAATGCACCGGACCCTTATGATTGCCCCTGCAGGTAGTGGGTCTGCAGGGCGGAGTTCCCGTGTTCCTTCTTCGGGCTTGGCCCGCCCAGGCCCCCACGGGCGAGCCCCTCCCCCAGGCCTGCCTCCAGGATGAGGCCGCGGTGTCCCACGCCCGGGCGAGGTGCGGTCACTCCTCTTGATATTCTTCATCGTTAGGGTCTTCTGAATCACTCTTAGTCTGGCCCGTCACCTAGAACCTGTTTGCCTTGGGAGACCCTACCAGGGGCAGCCCCCGACAACACAGCTCCTAGGATCACTCGGGCACTCAAACCCCTCCACCACGATAACGTCGTGATTCACGGAGGAATAAAACACACACATTAAAAAAATACACACACAACATTAGCAAAGACTGTGCAAAAAGTGTTAAGTTTACGTAATATACAGAAATATCAATGTAGCATTACCGACGCCTAATGAAGTGTATGACTTTATTCTCAAAATTTCCGATTTTTTTTAAACGTGGCCCCAATACTTGGTCGTAGAATTGCCTGTGATGAGTCAAGTGATGTAAACTGAGGATATTCATATGCAGACATGTCATCTCTGATGGGCGTTTTTATGCGAAAGTTGGCTACGTTTTCTTTTAATTTTACACAAACACAGGAAGGACTCAAAAAAGCCTACATAGTTCAGTGTTTCACTGATTTCCAAGTACATGCGCTCCGTACTTCTGTTAGTTGAATTCTGTTGTTACAATGAATACAATTTGACAAAGATTTAAACTTTTAGAAGTTTTCAGGTTTTGCGGCTCCAGACCGCTTTTCTTTGTTGGAAGAGAAGGCAAAATATTTTTTTATGCTAAAGGTTCCCATCCCCTGTACTAAAGGAAGACGCCTTACTCCTCCCCTGCAGCGCTTTGCAGTCGCCACATGCATATTTACAATTCAAAGGCCAAACTTGGAAAAAATCCCAGGACGCAGACAAACTGAGCTTGCTATATTGTGGCTGTGTGGAACACGATGAAATGGATCTGGTCGTGATCACCATGTTCTTGCACTGGCAATGTTCCACATCAACAGCATGCTGGGTTCATATCTTCAAACAGCGAGCATTTCTTCCACAGCAAGGAAACACTTATCAGTGTTTACAGTCTTTTACCAGGTGCTTCCTCCCAGGCTCTGATCACTGCCTTGGAGTTTTTCTGTCTTCAGTACAACTCTCTCGGTTCTTTTGGAGCACAAGCAGAGCTGTTTTCTCCTAAGGATATCACGTAGGAAGAAAACATATTAACTCATCCCCTTTAATAGCGTAGACTGTTTTGACTAATCTTTAAGGCACGCAGAATATTGTGTTCTATGGCTATATAAACATGGAACCTACCGAAAGAAAGATTAGACACCCATCTTTCATCAGAAAAAATTTTACTTATACCTTTTCCTGTTCTTTAGTAATCAACTGTAGAACAACTTTCAAGAAAATATCGGTTCCTGACTGAAAAAAGGGACCAAAACCAGTTTTTGTAAAAAGATACAAATTTTTTGCTTTTGCGACAGCTCAACTGTACCACAACATAACACAAAAAATGGTTATTTTACATCAAAATAACAATTTATTTACAAATATAACACCAATAACTATTAACAATTTTCACATTTGGAACTGAACTATGTGTGCGCACGTGTGCATGTGCAAAATGTCTGAATGGTTGACCCGTACACGCTACTACATTCCACTACTTCTTCCTTGCTGTCATGTAGCTTTTTTCCATTCACATGAGCTCTGCCAAATGCACTTCTGCCACCTAGTGGCCGTTTTTATGGTGTCGAGCCTGGCTCGCCGGACTCAATAAAATCGGCGCGGGAAGGATGCCAAAGCATAATTGCGGTTTTTTTCCATATAACAGTGAAGTGGAACCTAAATGTATAATTTGTGTCATCTGCGTGAGTGTTGGATGCGTGTATGTTGGATGTAAATGAAAGTGAAACGGTGTGAGCAGGTAGGAGGTGCAGGGCAAAAAAGCGAGGGACTGAAAGGCCGAACCACACGGGCCACGCCCCCCACAGGTAATGAGCAGAGCAGCTACACCTGCGAGCTGGAAGACACACAGAGGGAAAAGAGGAGAAGCAGCGCCAAAGATAAAGATAAACCCTACCCACAGAGACAAATTGATTGTGGCGGTCCGTCACAAATGACCTTTTCCAGGTGATAAGCCTGTCTGGACCGCAGTGTGATCATGTATGTTTGAGCAGCTCAAGACATAATCACCAATGTTTGTGAATGCAATGAAGATCATACATGGAAAACCCACTCCTGTCACTATCAAATCTAATCCCACTATTGTTTCCCTTGGATTCAGTCTGGATCTGGATGAAACTTTATCTCCTATTCAGAATCAGAAAAACTTTATTGCCATTGTAAGTGAACAATTCACGAACTAGGAACTTTCTTTGGCGACTCAGTGCAACGTAGAATTCTAAGTAAACATAGAGCATTAAATAAACATAGAACTAACACTAACTAAACATAGAACCCTGAGTAAAAAGTTGAAATCACTGATAAGTAAAGGCATGAGAGAGTAAAGGCATGAGCAAATCCCAGACCACAGCCACTCATTAGTTTTTACAACTGTTTAAGCCCTGGCAGAGGTATTTTGTTCGCACCATCTGCTTCCACAGACGGGCCGCTTTTCTCAGTTCTACATCACTGCCATTCACTCACTTTGTTGTGGTATGTACATTAGGCAATGAGTGGCAAGTCCTCCACCAGCAGATGTGGGCATTCACCGGTGGGCGAGTCCACCGAGGCATTCTTTCTGCTTCATTCCGTCCCACAAACTTGAGCGGACTGATTTTGATTCCAACGGAGAGCGCTACAAAACTTGGCTGCTTGATGAGAACAGGCGGAAGGAAGTGTGGCTTCCGTTTGGTGAGGTTTCTCACTGCAAGCATCGTGCTGGTTTTTGGGAGGCATCCTAACAGATTTGACGCTAATTTGGTTTTACGTCAGCACGCTCGCAGTGTGTTCTAGTTCTGAATGGCTGCAGTACCTCTGCCTGGTAAGCTTTAATACAGTTTGATGTGTGAGTAAGGGTGTAAATATTAAGATGATCCACCGTATATAAAAAAACTTGCACATGAGACATCTTTTCTGCCAATAAACTGCCTGATTGTGGACATCATAAGTACAAAACAGCAGGTTTTCCTGCAAATGACGAAGTTTTGATAAAATATTTGCAAATGCTGAATTGCCAATATACAGGAAATCCCTGTATAAGTCCAACGTGGATAAAGTACACAATAACCCCTTATGGAGAAAAACACAGCTTAGCATTAAAGCCACACAAAATGACATATTCCCAATACAGCTTACTCAAAGCACTTTTAAACTGTCTACATTTCAGCGTCAAATCAGGATGTCCACCAATATATAAAAAAAAGATATCAGTTATTGACGTGTGATTGAAGATCATCGTGCGCCACACAGCAAGAAGCTCAGATTGATTTGTCTACATTGAATGCTTCATATGAGATTTCACAATTCCACATGTCTGAAAAAAGCAGAGCTTTTTAACCCCCTCTTCTTCATCTGCCACACTCCCACTCACCATTCCTTGCCTGTTATACCTTGTACATCTTATCAATACTAATGTGACATTACTCATTATTATACTTTTATCATAAATCAACATATCAGTCGTGTATTATAATTAATTCTGGAAATTTACTGTACAGTATGTACTGCACAATTTTTGTGTATACAAGAGAATTTTGATTAATAAATATATTGATTGTTAGTGTTGATGGTAATAATAATCAGGTTGGATAGACTGTGTCATGCATTAAGAGAGGCCAAGAGCTTTGCTGACCTGTAGCCAGAGAGGCACTGCCCTTTAGCAACACTACCACTCTTGGCCAAGTGTCTTTTGTTGTGCATTAAAAGAGCCAAGATTTTGGAGGTCTGTTGCATGAAGGTGGATGATCTCTTGCAGCTGAGCCTCCACTTGGCTGCCCTAATCTGTTGATTTTATTGTACGAGTGTCCTATGCTGTGCATTTAAAGAGATAAGATTTTGGAGGTCTTTCACCTTTGCATTGTAAATATGCAATTTTACAAGGACTGTAAAGGCTGTGAGGTGTGTCAGGCGCATCCTTTTGTCTAATATCACAAATGTGGAAGAATTGCTGCACTTGCACTAGGACAACAATGCAGAGACCTGCTTAGAGAGCCCAGTTTGCTTCAATGCTTGCATTACTCCAGAGTTTCATACATTGAACAGGACAAATAGCTCTTATAGCTTTCCAAATGCTATTGTTGGCAGCATCATTTAATTGGGTTCTTATTTGTGTTTTTCTTAGTCTCAAACAGTAATAACTCATTTATTTAAAAAATAAATTTTTTAGTGTAATTAGCACATGTACATCACGGCAAGCCACTCTCTCTCTTTATTCTGACCAGAACACTACAACAGCAGTGAAATTCCAACACCATAAATGCATCTCCAATTCACAAACACGTCTCTATTCCCTTCAGCCTGCAAAGGGCACTTCCTCATTGTCACTAGACCGCGAGGCGCATTCCTGGACGCTTCAAACATCACAACGTCTGTATTGTGCGCATATGTGTGGTTTAATAAACTGAAACACAAAACGCTATTCGGATATTATCACTCACTAGCGTAGCTGTGTAAATACAATTTACTGCATTTAAGAATGCTCGGAAGTCCTTGAAAATACATGATGTGGACAATCAAAACATGTGAATACAACTTCAATTCCGTCTTTGAACACAACCCCACATTGGTTTTACTTGCTTTACTTTTGCATTACATTACTTTTTTACTTTTACTAGTTGACTGCCAATTAGGTGTCTTTTTCTTTTTTCTCGGGGTTGCAGATCAAAGCCTTATACGCCATATGTGCACATTTTAGACTGTGTGGTCAATATATTTCTAACCAGTCGGGGGCAAACTTAAATATCCCCCCGGCAGATTGGCCAACACAAGGAAGACGGAGGAAGGTGAATTGTGGCTTGAGAGAAAATGGCGAAGTGCATGCCAAACTTGAGTGGTGAAAAACATTACAAGCAGCTCACAGCTTGCACAGACTTTATCTGGCCCTGGATCTGCTGTAAGGAGTGTTGCGATCATGAAGGATGCGGGTGATGGTGAACAGAAAGCGGGGGACAATAACAACCTGCCGTAACAACGTTGTGGTTAGCATTGTTGAGCTGTTTGGTGCTACATCGGAGCCAGCGGATGTGCTTCGAGCAGACACGGTGGGGAAGATTATGGTTGGCATGAAGGTGACTGGCACTGTGCACAGAGGGGTCAAAGAAGTGAGACCAAAAAGTGGTGCAGGTCCAGTCATGTCCCCCTGCACGCAGGAGAATGCTACAAAGTTTACCACACTAAAAAGAAGTACTCTTGAGTACATAGACGCATGCCCATAAAGGCTAGAAATAAACTTTTTTTCTGATGAAAGAAGAGAGTCTTAAGTTTCTTTAGATTTGTTTATGTAGTCCTAAAGCTCAATATTCTGTGGGTTTGGGCAAAAATGCCCAAAAACTGGCAGTATGGCGCTCTCTGCTCTAAAAAAGGCTGGCAGTTCATGAGTTAAGTGTCTGTGTACAGTGAGTATATGTACAGTGAGAGCCAATGTCCAATTCCTTGTTTGTGTGCGCATACTTGGCCAATACAGCTGATTCTGGTATGGGACTTTTAACATGGCATCTGATGTTTTAAAAACCTGTGATCCGGTGACTCTACTCTTTCCAAAAGGGCTGGTAGCCTCAACCACAACACGCTTTGCTTTCAATCAATAGACAGAAGTCGAATCCTCCCAAGAGTCGACGGCCGTATTATCTTCACACCGAGGGTTCTGCAGTATTCATGTGAGTCTTCTGATCGCCGTGGAGTATTTCTCACTCTCTCTCGCTCACAGCCACGCTGTTTGTGTTATTCTCAGCATCTAGGTCATGTCCTCCCGCAGTGGTAATGCATCGACGGAGAGGAAAAAATTATATTTATATGAGCAGGGAAGTACAAGATGCTTTGTTTGAAGGTCGTTTGTGTGACATGATCAGTGTGATGGAATAGGGATGCATAATAGGTGAACAATAGCAAAAAGTAGCTATTAATGTGCGTCTTTGCGAATCTGTTTGTCTGAGCTGTGACTGCTCATGGCTCCACCTTGGACATGGACATTGTACACGATGCTCCACAGTCATTGATTTGGCAGCCACGTTTCTGTCAGACTAACCCAGGGCAGCTGTGGCTACGCATGTGGATTACAGTGTGTGACTGAATTAATCATGGGTTCACTTCACTCTGACAGACTTTGGGTGCCTTGAAAAGCGCTACCGTACCGTTTTAATGTAGAAAATGGAAAGAAAAATGAAGTTGCAGCACTGCGCCGTTGAATAAAGTGTTTAGTGACATGTGCTAGGTGTGACTTTGCCTGCCACAAACTTGCTACAGTGAGCCAGAAACCGGAAATGAGTGTTGGATATTAAATGAGAGAGTCAGAAACACAAGAACGTCACTGTCGATTTGGCACCGAGTGGATGGACTGTTACGCGTGAACCGGAGTAGATGCGTGTGCACTGTCACATTTACAGACTTCTGAAATGACAACGGTCTTTTCTTTAAGCTGTAAAATTGGGAGGTCTTGCACCCTTGTCCCGGTACGGTCCATGTGTTTATGTCGTGCATCTCTCTTCAACTCTGATATAAACGAAGGCTGTTGTCACACATACCTGTCTCTGTTTTTAGGGAACTTGAAAATGACAAATCGGGTCTTTTGGAGCGTCTGTGAGAGAAAATAATAGGTGAGCAGTGTGTCATGTTTACAATGCAATGTTTCTGGATTCTGCTCAGCATCATGGCAGCCAAACCATCGCAGTGCCTATGAGGGTAGTGGTTGCTGAGTTGACAGTCCTGACGGCCCTGATAATTTGTAGTCTCCTTGGGTAAAAGCGTCATGCTTCTTGTCCATAGCTAGCTCATAATTAATCACAATTTTTCAATAAGTAGGGATGTCAATTTCTTTGTGGCAAAGTATTTGATACTGCGTTTAGCTACACAAGTTAAGATACAATTCAAAAACACGATTGGATGCAGTGTATAAGTGATGCCATTTGATGATGTAGGTATTACAAAATAAGGAAGCCAATTGCATACAAGTGGCATTTTTTACAGTATTTTCAAATGTGTAAAAGGACATCATATCCCTAAGCATACTGTAAGGCAAGGGTCCTCAACCCTCGGCTCATGGGAAACGTTCAAGCGCATCCATCCATCCATTTTCTATGCCGCATATCCTCATTAGGGTCACTGGGGTTGCTGGAGCCTGTCCCAACTGACTTTGGGTGAGAGGAGGGGACACCCTGGACTGGTTGACGTTCAAGCGCAATGAAAAAAAAAAGAAGATGTAAATGGTGATTTTGGAATTTTGAAAATAGGGGCTTTATTTTATTTACATTTCCTTGACAGCCTTACTTATGTAATGTGAGGTATAGTACCATTACCATTACCAAGTAGCTTACCATTACCAAGGTAATGTGAAAATATAGTCTTGTCTTCTTTTATTTCGAGCCACACAAAATAAACAGGACAGAACATAATGAACATACACCAATAAACAGGAACAATTTGGCTCGAAAAGAAGTGGGAAGAAGACAAGCTTATTTACTCCAACCCCCTTATTCGTAATACTAGAGGCTGTTATATTAATGCAATATGCAGTAATACATGAACAAGATATCACACACAATATACACTATTATTAATGTCTGTGCAGCCTTGTACAGCTTGTGACATTACTCATTATTATACCATCATCACATATCAACATAACACGTAGTAAAGATAATTCCTGGGTTTACTATGCAGTAAATATACAGTATATATACTCATACCCATGCATACATTATATATATACACACACATAAAATTTTTTGCAGACATATTTCATTATTAAAAGATATAATAGTAATCAGTGTTGATGGTAATAATAATTAGTTTGGATAGCATGTGTCCCGCATGAAAAGAAGCCAAGGACTTTGTGGAACTGCGCTCTAGCAACACCAACACTCCTGGCCAAGTGTCCTATACTGTGCATTAAAAAGACAAGATTTCAGAGGTCAGTTGCTAGGAGATGGACGATTCCCTTCAACGGAGTCTCCACTTGTCTGCCCTAATATACGGATGTTATCGCATGTGTCCTATTCTGTGCATTAAAAGAGACAAGATTTTGGAGGTCTGCTGCGAGAAGGTGGATGATCTCCTGCAGGGGAGCCTCCACTTGTCTGATGATTTTGTTATGAGTGTCTTATGTTGTGCATTAAAAGAGACAAGATTTTGGAGGTCTGCTGCGAGAAGGTGGATGATCTCCTGCAGCCGAGCCTCCAGTTGTCTGCCCTACTCTGATTAATTTTGCTCTGTGAGTGTCCTGTGCATTAAAAGAGACAAGATTTTGGTGGTCTGCTGCAAGAAGGTGGAAAATCTCCTGCAAAAGAACCTCCACGTGTCTGCCCTGATCTGTTGAGTTTATTGTATGAGAAAAAATTCAGAAAAGACAACATAGTAATGACATTATGTATATCTTTCATGTGATAAATTATTACCATCATCACCTTTACCCTCTGTTTAAGATCAATTTAGTCTATAAACCTGAAATCAGGATTTAGGTTGTTATGTATGAATGTAATAGTGATAATAATGATGGTAATGGCCACCATAAAGCAAATAAATGATGCTTCTAAAAGGACATCATATATAAGCAATATATGTACTATACATGTGCGATATTAGGTATGATATTCCTGTTCTATTCATCATATAATGCACTGTGATGCAATCACCATATTACTTAACTGTGTGAATTTTCATGCCGATGTTAAATAAATAATCATAGTTAGTACATACTTCAAGGAGATTAATAGACCACCTGTTATCTTGGCCTTACATAGCTATGAGTAATGACCCTTCAAATCTAATGATATCTAATAGTACCCAAAACACAAGGTAACGTTCAAGTACCTCTTTCCTCATTCATGTACTGAGACAGAACCATTTCATTGTGTTTTGATTTAAGTAGATGAATGTTTGGACATTGCTTGAGCTGTAACCCCAATCTGTTCCAAAGTTTGACGCCACATACAGACACACACAAACTTTTCCTGGTGGTTCTCACTGCTTGGATTTTAAAGTTACCACATCCCCTCAGTGTATAATCCTCTCCTCTCTGTGTAAAAAGATTTTGAATGTTAGTAGGAAGGATAAGTTTATTGGCTTTATATAAAAGCTGTGCAGTATAAAAATCAACCAGATCAAAAAACGTTAACAGTTTTGACTGCAAAAATAAAATATTGGTATGATGACAAAAACCAACCCTGTGTATAGTTCTTACTGCACGCTTTTGGAGTACAAAGAGGGGATGAAGTGAACTTTTGTAATTATTCCCCCAAACTTCTATACAGTAAGTCAAATATGGCAAAACCAATGAGCAGTACAACAAATACAGTGCATTATATTCTAGGAAATATTTAGTTTTATTGATGATTAACACACTTTTAGAAATTTTATTTTGCATGTGTCTTTTGTGTGCTTTCCAACTTAGTTTTCTATCAATAGTTACACCTAGAAATGTATTTTCTTGTCACTTTATCTATAATACCATCTAATTTTATTACCAAGTCAGAGTTTTCTTTATAATTTCCAAAAAACATAGCTTTTGTTTTATTTAAATTTAGGGATAGTTTATTGTCATCCAGCCATATTTTAGTTTAGCCAAATTTGATTAGTTCCTTGTTTACATTATCTATAAGTTTACCATAATTATCACTAGAAAAGAAAATATTTGTATCATCTGCAAATAAAAATAATTTTAATAAGTTTGACACATTAAATATGTAATTTATATAGAGATTGAACAGCTTGGGGCCTAATACAGATCCCTGAGGGACCCCGCAAGCAACGGCCAAACACTGGGATTTGAAGTCTCCCAACTTCACATACTGTTGTCTCCCTAATAAATAGCTATGCATCCAGTTCAAAGCCACCCCCCTAATACCCTATCTTTCAACTTTTTTGAGTAATATTGAATGATTGATGGTGTCAAAGGCTTTTTTAAAATCAATAAATATCCCAACTGCATAGTTCTTACTATCTAAACTATTTGTAATCTCTTCCACTGCCTCAAGTATTGCCATTGATGTTGACCTCCCTGACGTGAAACCATACTGACTATCATGAATTATATTATATTTATCAATAAATGATTCAGATCTCTTTATTAAAAAGTTTTTCTAATATTTTGGAAAACTGAGGGAGTAGCGAAACAGGTCTATAGTTTGTAAAAATGTGTTTGTTCCCATCTTTGTACAGTGGTATTATTTTGGCAATTTTCATTTTACTTGGCAATGTCCGTGTCTGGAATGATAAATTGCATATGTACATTAAGAGTGTGGAGATACTTTTAACTATCATCATATCTATATCAAAACCGTCAGTGGATGTTTTGTTTTTACAATTATTAACAATATCTATTACTTCTGCCTCACTTACTCCAGAGAGAAACATTGTGTGTAAGCTGATTGCTATCAGCTACTCCAATTTATTACAACTAGACTCCGGAATATTTGCTGCCAAATCTGGTCCAACATTGACAAAAAATTCATTGAAACCATTTACTATTTTATTCATATTATAGATATCTCTATTCTCATCAATAAAATAGTTTGGATATGTATTATTATTATTGTTAACTTTAATTACATTACTAAGTATTCCCCAATTCCTTTTAGTATTATTTTATTTATATTTAATAGATTGGTATTATATGATTTTTTTACTAGCTCTTATATTAGTCATTTTATTTTTACACAATTTATATCTGTGTTTGGATTCCTCAGTTTTTATTTTAATGAATCGTTTATATAAAGTATGTTTCTTTTTGCAAGCATTTTGTATACCTTTAGTCATCCATGGAAATTTCATAGCAGTGTTATTTTTACTTACTTTATGGATTGGACAGTTTTTGTCACATAAACAAAATATGTGTAAAAATGTGTTAAAGGCACAATCTACATCCTTCTCTATGTATATAGTATTCCAATCTTGTTGTGTCTGATCAATCTGATTAAAGTGAGCTTAATGCTTCCTCAGTCCGTAATTGTTTAAGTACAGATTTTTGTGGTGTTTTATGATAAATATAATCATAATCATACAGTGTAAAAACAGGTAGATGATCAGTTATATCGCATATCATTTAAGCCACTAGTGGTTACAGTCTTGATGCTATTTGTAAAAATGTTAGCACTATGTGTTGTGATTCTGCTGGATCTTGTTATAGTTGGGTGGATGCTCATACTATACATCCTATTGATAAATTCATCGGTTGTTTTGTCAATCAATGTTATAATCTCCACAGATGAATATTTTTTTATTATTTACTACCGAAAACATTTTTTCCACCCAATCTGTAAATATTTCTAAAATGGAGCCTGAAGCCCGGTATAAACAACTTATAATAACATTTTTCTTATTTCCGTTGTCAATTTCTATAGATGTACATTCTAACACATCCTTTATTGTTAGTGTCATATTTTCTATTACTTTAAATTTGAGATGTTTATAAACATATATGGCGACACCTCCACATACTTTATTTTCCCTGTTTATATAATTGAGAATATAACCATCAAGATCAAAGTCAATACCTTTTATCTTTGTCAGCATCCACTGATAATCCATTGCCAGCAGCAGAACCACATATTTGTAAGTCCTGGAATTCAGCCAGAGGATACTCGCTCTGCTTGGGGTTTTAGTCAGGCTGCTCATTTTCAAAAGGGGAGAGTCCTGTCCATCGTTTAACCTCTGAGGATCAACCAAAAACAGATGTTTCTGTCTGCTTCCAAAGAAGTCGGCTGGTAACCAGATTGGTTGGAATTGGCCTGGGAAGGGTGCACTTGGCCGTGTTTATTGCCACTGCCGAGCCTCGTTACATATCAATCTGAAATTAAAGTCAAAAGAAGAAGAAGCTAATGTGGAAGCATGCTAGACACGTCCTAATTCCAAGCTGTTTCTTTAGATTCACTCTGCTTACATTGTGTAGTTCATATGTTTTCACCTCTTTTGACCATTTGGATCATGTGTGACAGACTAAATGTTCAACACCGTCTGGTATTTTACCCACAAAGGGAATGAGGTTTGTTTTTGACTTTTTAGGCTTCCTGTCGTTGTTGCATGTAGAAACGTGTATTTTGGAAAACGCAATTACGAAGAGTCCATTATGAAGTTCAGGAAACAACCAAACAACTCGTCCAGTGGAGCCGAGTATGAGCACACTCCATTTTACTGAAATTAAATCAAGACATTGCTGGATGCTACTCGAAAATGTGAAATGTAGAAATATTTGCCACCTGGAAGAATGTTTCCACGGAGAAATGTGATGGAAACTTGGCTATGGAGCTCAGGATTTGCAGAACGATGAAGAACACATACAAAATATGTGCATTCAGTGTAGACATGTTAGAAGGAGGGATGCTCCCATTTGGGTTTTATGCTGCACATTCCGATATCAGTCATCCATGAGTGACATCGGCCAATACCAATCATAAACTCTAAATTTTTCAATTTATTTACGATGAGTGTAATTGGCTGTGAGGGGAAAGGTTAGGACAATTCCAAGGTCCCCTGACTGTCATCAGGCTAGAAAAATGTGTACTTATCATGGCTGGATCCTTGCTATTGGCTGTATGAAAAAGTAAACCATCATTAAATAACTTAATTTAGACAAACACATATTTGATTTACTTTTAACCTGTGAAACTTACACAGAATGTGACGCCTTCCCTGACATGATTCATCAACTATCTTTTATCTAAATAGTATGCCAAAGTCAGTCATGACAAAACGGTGTGCTGCTGCAGGATGTTCACGTTATGTGAGTGGTACTGTAAATTATTTTACAAAAGACGATGTAGCAAGAGCAGTGAACAAGAGACAGATGAACGCCCACCTCAAGTTGTTTATTTGCAGTGATCATTTCACTAATGACTGCTATGAAGGAACACCTTTACAAGAAGCATTTGTCTTGAACGTACGGTATTTTTGAAAAAGGAGGTACACGGGGGGGGGACAACAAGAAGAACAACCACTATGGCAAAGTAAGTCATGTCTTGTTTACATTTTGTCTTCAAAACACTATTCCACCAATGGAGACATAGCTGCAAAGCATCATGCATGTTGTGTAAACAATTTTTGACACCATTATGTTTACTGTGAGGGGTGGCATTTATCCTCGACATAAGGCTACATATACAATCAAACGGCTATAAAAAACCCTGTACACTCATTAAGAAGCCAATTTAAAGAATCATTGAAGGATAAGCCACTCTAGAGTGATTTACACTTACCATTCTGTGTTTCGAAGACCACCAATCTTCATCTCCATATCTTCAGTCTATGTTCTAAAAGTTCTCTTATTTCATCTTCAAATGTTTCATCCTCCTAAAAACTATTGACACATCACTTAAACCTTGGCCGTAAATACGGTAAACATGCTCTGTCGCCGTCATGTTTGTTTACCAGAGTGATATTGTAGTACTCCGATGGGGTCGCAGACTGAACAGCAAGAGAGAGATCGCCATGGGTGTCTCCATCAACTATAAATGTCATTTTGTCAATTTACTGTCCGCTTAAAAATTTTTAACAATGTAGAACCTAATTACAAACAATATATAACACATTTAAACAAAGTTGATGAATCATGTCAGGCACTCTTTAAAATGACTATGCTTGTTTGATAAAGTAATAAAGATAAATGCAGACAAAAAATTAGTTCCTAGCAGTCTTATGTTTTCTTCATAAAAAACTGAAATGAATGAAAAAACATTTTTTTGACTGAGGTAACAAAAAAAACTGTTGCGATTAATGTAGTCCCAGTAACCTTCTTTTGTTCCTCCATTTCCCTGGTCCAAATCTAAAAGTAAAACCAATCGTTGCATTATACGCTGCCACAACAAAGCATTATCTCCGAGTGGTCTGTGTGAGCAACGAGGCTGAATAATGACTTTGAAGGCGTGTGTGAGCTTTGAGGCTTGGAGTCTAAAAAGTGGCCGAGCGAGGGAGCGTGGCTCTTTGAAAAATGGGAGATAATGGAACAGGGAAGGTTGGGGGGGGGTGAAAGTGGAAATGTTCTGTAAAGGCGCCAGTTGAGGCAAGTGGATTGTTGGGAAGGCAGAGGAAAATCTGTTGTAGACTCTGTGATGTGACGTTTTTGCCCAGACAAGCAAAGTTTCACATTTCAAACCCGCCTGTCAGTGTTATGTTGGCATTCAATGAAATGCTGCACATATGCAGCCAAAAACAGAGAAGCCACATTCACATGAACACTAGCATCAATATATATACCGGCGCTCAGCCAAATGTGCAGAAAAGACATTTTTACCAAGGGAAAGATGACTGTGTCACCAACAGTTGTAATAAGCATTGGGATACTCATATGGCAAAAAGTATTTTTATTTTACAAACATTTTGTGCTGCCTGCGGTAATTTAACACAAAAAAAATATTAAATGTGTAATAATGGTAATGGTTGAATTTTATTTGAACATGCATGTAAATGACCTTGGAATACATCACTTAATACAGTGGACAGTTCCACATGTCCAAAAGGAGTAGGAAGAAGCAAAGCTTATTAAATCCTCCCCCATAGGCAAATTTTAATAATTACGATCTTTTAAACAGTGGATTTGTTTGCTCTCTATACGGCGCGTTATGGCTTATCCTAATTGATCTTTTTCGCAGTACGACAAGCGAGCAAAGTGTACTTTTGTAGTTATCTCCAGACAATAAGTTAGATATGGTAAAACCAGAGAACAATAGAGAGTTTGGAGTGAATTTTGATCCAGGACAAATTTTATTTTATTCAGTATTGAAGTATTTCTTGCTACTTTATGTTGTATGTTTTTGATGTGAAGTTTCCAACTCATTCTGTCATCAATTATGACCCCCAAAAACTTATGTTCATTCACCCTTTCAATTTCCTCACCATTAATTAGTATTTCCTCACAAGTATCTCTTCTGCTATTACCAAATAGCATCATTTTCGTTTTACTTGGATGCAAGGATAATCTGTTTTTGTCAAACCATCTTTTTAGAGTAATCATTTCCTCTGAAACTTTTCTAACTGCTCTTTCAGAGCAAAGAGCCGTGGCATCATCTCCAACTTGTACTAGCCTTAGGTGTTTTGTCACTTTGCAGACGTCGTTAATGTATAGGTTAAATCATTTTGATTCCAGTATTGACCCTTGTGGTACGCCACATAATATCTTTAAACTTGTAGATGTATATTCTCCTAGCTTCACATATTGTTTCCTGTTTGCAAGGTAGCTTTTAACCCAGTTCAGAACTAACCCTCTGATTCCATACCTTTCTAATTTTGTAGTTAGGATGTTGTGATTGATTGTATCAAAAGCTTTCGTTAAATCTATGAATACGGAGGCTGCACACTTTATATGATCTATAGCATTCATAATTTCCTCTGTGATTTCAATCAGTGCCATAGAAGTGGAAATATTATCTCTGTATCCGTATTGGCTGTCCGCCAGGATGTCATTCTTATTGAGGAATTTGTCCAACCTATGGTTGAATAACTTTTCCCTGATTTTGGAAAATTGAGGTAATAATGAAATTTGTCGGTAGTTTGTGAAATTATGTTTATCTCAATTTTTGAAGATCATTTTGTCTGGGAATTTGCCCTTCTGGAATGATGGAATGCTGATATATATGTTAGCGGTTCTGCAATCTCATTGATAACCATTTTTATAAATTCCATTCTAATTCCATCCCAACCAGTTGATGTTTTTGCTTTACATTTATGTACAATGTCAATGATTTCCTCTTTGGTCACACCAGTGAGAAACATGGAGTTAGGGTTCCTGTCTATTGTCTCCTTCTCTGCCTCCACTGACCAGGATTTTGGGATCTCCTCTTCCAGATTATACATCTAGATTATACAATTATAGAGCTATAAAAAATAAAGTCAAAAATATTTAAAGAAAAAAGGCATAATTTTACCAGAATAACGTTACCACAATATTATGATAAAGCTTTTAATAGCATGAGGTGTAAATATTAATATAATTAAAATAATAATTCTTATAGTATGAGAAACAAACAAAACTATGAATAAAGTTATTTATGGAAAATTAGGTTGTGTATGAACTTACTGTACAATGGTACAAGAAGTAAGTCAAAATATGATGGGAATAAAGTCATAATTATGAGAATAATATTTACACCAAAACATTTTGAATACTTGTGGGGGACAGCAAAAATGCAAAGGTTGTCATTTGCAAGAATGATAAAGTGCTAATATTATGAGGAAAAATGTTTTTAGTAGTACAGAGTTGAAATACTAAAGAAAAAATATATTTTAGAATATGTTAAGATATTTTAAGTAATATGGGAACCAAACCAAAATAGTTGTATTTTTTGGGAAATGGAAGAGGCTGGGAAACAACAGCATAAAATAAGTTGTAAATTTACGAAAATAAAAAGTCAAGATATTATGAGCAAAAATAATGTGTTTAGTAGCATAAAGTTGAATTATTAAAGAAAAAATAAATTTGTTTAAATAAATCATTAAGATTAATAAATAAATGGAACAAAAAAGGTGGAACATTTCTGACAAATTAAGTTGGGGAAAAAGTTGTAATATTATGGCATTAAAGTCATAAAATTCCCAACAGAAAATGTACAATGATTATTTTCAAACAAAGTTAGAAATATTTGGAAAATAGGGAAAAAAAGAGCAAAAAGTGATATGAATAATAGCGTTTTTCCGCTATATGGCAAAGCTGAGCGGTTAGCTTATCTACACGTGATGCTTTCATTTCATTTTCACTATACGTTTCGTTTGAAACTTCAATTAATTACTGCTAAATGGTGACCATGCCTCTCTTGCGCCTCACTCATCCTGAGTGGTACATAAGGCTGCAATCACAGGCCGCCCCCGCCGACGTGCGATCTCCTACGGCTTTGTCAACACTGCCACCCCCCTCCTCCCCTCCCAGCTGCTTTCTAGCCTGCCCTTCTTCCCACCCTCAGCTGGACTAAATTTCTTGGACGCATGTGTCCATAGACAGCTTGTCGCAGCCAGAATCCCCCCCCCCAATGCGCTTCGCCATCATATTGCTCAGTAATGCGCAAGCGCTGCAGTAGACTGTCGAAGTCAAGCGATCTGCTCTCTTTGCTTCCATGTCCGCCATGACGGCCTGGAGCGTAACTGCAGGTGATGAAAGGGACAGACGGGGGTGGGGGGTATTTTCTCTCCCATCATCGGGACAATCTGTCAAGATGCGGCAGGCGTCCAGGGCATTTCACTGTCCTCCCGCCTCCCTGACAGACTGACCGTGTATTTTCGAATACGCCATGGTTGACATTGAATGGAACCAAGCTCCCCTCTCGTTTAGTGTGGAAGTGGTACATTTTTTGCTTCTTTATCCTTCTTCCCCATTCTTTTTGAGACACCTTAAGTTTAAAATAAGTAAATTGGAGATGCTAACTAGTTCGCTCGCTAGCTTCTATGCTAGCGACGGCCGTCTGTTAAGTCCCTGCAGTGATCCCGTCACAGTTTGATGTAAACCAAGAATAATGGGGTTTTCTTTCATGTCTACAGGGCTTTAATAATGTGAAAAACCATACGTATTTAGAAAGTCATAAACAGATTTTCTAACTACAAAAATATTCAACTTTTTACCCTAGATCACAGAAATTCATTGAACGCGTTAGGTCTTGAACCTATTAACCGTGATAAACAAGAGATTACTGTTTATACAGTATCTTACAAAAGTGAGTACATCCCTGTATCATTTTTGAGTAGAGCACAAGTGTCAAACCCGTGTTTTTTCTCTACAGCCAGTTCCTCCAGAAGGTGGTTTGATTGAGCTCCTTCCCTCAAACTGAAGGTGTTGTTAATCATTAAAACCACCTGCTGTAGTGACCGACTGAAAAGAAAACCTGCAGTGTCTCGGCACATCCTCGCAGTCAGAGGTCTCAAACTCAACTTACCTTGGGGCCACTGGAGGCAGAGTCTGGCTGAGGCTGGGTCCCGGCCTTGGCACACATGCACGCACGGCAATTTAAATTAAACATTTTTTAAAAGCCAATCTTCTCAAACATCTTTTAATTTTTTTAAACACAAAATAGGACAAACAAGGACACTGGTGTAAAGAAGTAACTAAACTAGTAATAATGATCAGTTTTTCACTCAATGAAAAATGTTTCTCTGCTTCCATCAAGCCTGGTCGGTGTCACGCCCCTGAGAGCCATATACCCCACCGTGATTGCCATGTTCATCATCTCTGCACACAACACTAAAAAGTGCCATTCATATAAAACTAGAGGGCCGCACTAACATTAAACTTAACATTTGCTATGAAATGCCATGTTGAACTTCCAGTTGCAGTGTGAGATAAAACACAATCTAAAAATATAACTGAACCAAAAAACTAGCAACATATAAAAAATCAGCAGGAATTTTACAAGAATAGTCATAAACATTAAAGGGCATAGAAAGGCGAATTTTTCCAAATGCTTCTAATGTAGATTTTAAGAGAGTTTGAATTGAAATAAACAATTACAAATTGGTTTTACAGCCCTTTGTCGTGTTTTTACTAAGCAATTTTGATGAAAAGAAACCCTAGCAGACAAACTTGTAATGTCCGATGCACTTGGAATGATCAGGATCGCTCGACAATTTCCGGTGCGTTGACGTCAGATCTGTCACAGATGAATGCGTACCATGCCGGGCACACAATCACAGCGTGCTTTTATTATGCTTGGAACTTAATTTTCATGTGTTTTTATTCAATTTTGCGAAAAAATTGTTTATTGTGCAGCTCCACTGCACAAAAGGTACTCGCCACAATACAAAAGAAAAGGATAGTACGCGGTACTATGCATTTCCAGCTGATCCAAGGCATTTAAGAATATCCGGTTCAAATTCCTCCTTCATTGCCATCACTGGAGAATAGTCCGAACAACACACTGAAATTGTCCCCAATGTTTGTGGAGCACACCGCTTGTCACATTGACACTTAAAAAGAACAAATAAATACAAGAAAAATAAATAAATTGAAAAATGAATACGCTTGGCATGAATAGAAAATCTGCAAGCTTTCAAAAAAGGAGCTAGTAAAAACATGACTGGTAAGGATAGCTTATAGATGTTAGCGTTTGTTTTGCTGGGCTGCGACGGCTTACTGAATGATTTACAGTACATGTACCGTATGCATATGTAAACAAAAGATGGCAACTTGCCAGTTGTTGTTTCCTGCACATTCAGGCCGATCATCCTCCTCCTCCATTTCTTCCTCCTCAACATCGTCACTGGAAACGTCTTCATCCTCGTGTGTTCTGGTGTACGACTGCTTCAAACATAGAAGTTTGAACCTCCAAATGCGGCTTCCTATGGGCAAAAACATCCTCGAAATCACTGTTTCCTTCATCGCTCGACTCCATGTTGACTACTTCGGCTGATTCTGACTTGTAGCAAATATGACGTAATCGACTCGCACCCTAGCGGTCAACTAACTTCTTACGTTAAAGTTCTTGTGGGCGTGAATTTTACATTTCGGAATTTTAAAAACGTGCATAAATTTAGTTATTGGCTTGCTATTACACCCAAATTTCGTAGGAAGATTTTAATGGGCTTACAGATCATACTGACAAAAAACATTTTTTAAATCCTTTTCTATGACGTTTAAAAAAATATATAGTAATTTTTGAAAAATTAGGCTACGGAAAAAGTTGAGTTACAAGAAATATAGGAATAAAATCAAATACAAAAAAGGAAAAAACAGCCTCAATTGTACACGAATAAAGCATTAGGAAATAACAAATATAAAGTAATTTTACCAAAAAATAATGCAGCAAGAGCGAAACCAATATCATTCTAGTTGGTTTTTATTAGTTGGTTTTTAAAGTTGTAATATTACGTGAAAGAACAATTAATAAGTTGTGAACAACTTTATAATATTGCAAGAATAAAGACAAAATATTATGGAAATAAAGTTATAATATTATGGGAAGAAAATTGGGGGAAAAAAATAGCTGTCACTTTAAGTATAAAGTCCAATTTTTTTTAAGTCAATTTACTACAATAAACTTGTAATATTGTGAGAAAAAATGTCATTTTAGTAGCGTAGAGTTGAAATATTCTTAGTCATGATATTTTGAGAAACAAAAGAAAATAAAGTATAACAGGGAAAAGTTCTAATATTATGGGATTAAAGTTTACGAGAAGAACATATAAAGACTGCCAATTTTAATAAAAGACTGAATACTATGCTTCTTTTATTGGAAAAACATGTTTCCTACATATTATTAGTGGAAAAGAAGTATCTTTTTGTCGATTACTCTCTAATGGCTGTGATTGGCCGATTCATTAGTTGGGCCCCAGATCGGATCACATTTCTTTTAAACATCTCCGCAGAACCAGAACCGCAGAAATGAGTCCGGGTGAACCTTCCTGTTATCAGCCTTCCTGCTCGCTTGTTTATGTGAGGCTAATTAGTGAACGTCTGTGCGAGCAGTGAAGGAGCAAATCTGATTTCCACCTCTCTCGTCCGTCTGGCGCAGGCAATTCCCAGCTCGGAGCGACCATCGTGGACGCCTTGGACACCCTGTACATCATGGGCCTGCACGAGGAGTTCAAGGATGGGCAGGAGTGGATCGAACAGAATCTGGACTTCAGTGTGGTGCGTATCGAACTCTCACTGCTTCTGTAATATATACTGTATATACCAGTAGTGTTCAAGATAATAGCAGTCCAAATTGACTAACCACATGAATCACTGTTATTAGTATATTTTTATTGCTACATGGCAAAGTTACCAGTAGGTGCAGTAGATTCTCGGGAAATAAACAAGACCCAGCATTCATGATATGCACGCTCTTAAGGCTGTGCAATTGGGCAATTAGTTAAAAAGGGTGTGGTCAAAAAAATATCAGTATCTGCCATTGACTTTACGAAGTCTATATATATATTTATATATATACTAGGATATGATTTAAGAGGTTGTGCATAACTGAAACACAAAGAGGGCATCAGTATAGCAGCTTGCAAGTAAAGTGCCTTTACACTGTATCAAATTAAGCACAAAGGCTAAAAAAAAAACGGCGTACATGTCATAACGTGCATATTAATTCAGTCTGGCAACAGTGGACAGTATAAATTAAATTGCATATAAAATTACATTTCAAGAAGACAAGTACAATGTATGGGATAAATAGGCCCAACAGCATAGTAGGAGAAACATCCCCATATCATGATGCTTCACTGTCTTCACTGTGTACTGTGGCTTGAATTCAGAGTTTGGGGGTCGTCGCACAAACTGTCTGCAGCCCTTGGACCCAAAAAGAAAAATTTTACTCTCATCAGTCCACAAATGTTCCCCCATTTCTTTTTAGGCCAGTTGATGTGCTCTTTTGCAAATTGTAACCTCTTCTGCACATGCCTTCTTTTTAAAAGAGGGACTTTGTGGAGGATATTTTTAAATGGATTAGCTTCACACGGATGTCTTCTGTCACAGTACTTACTGGTAACTCTAGACTGTCTTTGATCATCCTGGAGCTGACCCTTTGCCATTCTGGTTATTCTTCCATCCATTTTGATGTTCTTCTTTTCCTTTCGGCTTATCCCTGCTTATCCCACGGGTCGCCACAGCAAATCATTTTCGCATGTTTTGATTTGGCAAAAGTTTTACGTCGGATGCTCTTCCTGACACAACCCTCTGTATGAGGGACATGCTCTAATAGTGGTAGTAAAATATTCCTTGAAATGTCGCAAAGACCTGAAAACTAAGACTATGATTTTGCCATTGAAAAAACCAACTTCTCCCTTAGCGAGTCGGAGCTTTTCTTCTATCATTACATATTTAAGAAAATAGAAAAAACAATCTTGGGTTCATGCACCCTCCTTTCACCAAGTACACCAATTTTTTAAACTTCATTTACATGAAAAAACTAAAAAGCTCCCAAAAGTAAAGATAACCTTAATGTTACATTCAGAACAACCCTAAAACAGAAAATCGCGTACAAAAAAGTACCAGACAGGTAAATGAGCAGGTGAGGTGAGAAAACAGCCTTCATGACACAGTAGGGGGATGAACGGGCTGGTTGTCCCACGATCGATTCACGTCGCAGGTCATATGGTTAAAGTACCACTGGGGCCCCACACATTCAGCTCGCCGTAAATCCCTGTGTCAATCATCTCTTCCTGCCAGGGGATGTACACATTCCCAGATGCAAACTCGCCCCAAAAAATTAGTGTCTTTGTCTTCAAGTTGAACACCTTTAACTGTGGAATAGTTGTCAGAATTCTGTTTTCTGCCACGTGTCTCTGGTTTTGCCATCCATTTTCAAGGCACTGGAGATCTTTAATTTTTTTTTTTGCACCTCTTCGTATGTGTTCCCCTCTCCAATCAACTTTTTAATCAAAGTATGCTGTTCTTCTGAACAGTGTCTTGAACGACCCATTTTCTCAGGCTTTCAAAGAGAAATGCAATTTCAGCAAGTGCTGGTTTCATCCTTAAATAGGGGCCACCTGATTCACACCTGTTGTTTCACAAAATTGATCACTGATGGAGTCCCACATGTCTATTTTTTAACCCACCCCTTTCAACTAATTGCCCAATTGCACAGTCTTAAGAGCCTGCATATCATGAATGCTTGTTTGTTTCTGAGAGTGTACTGCACCTACGAGTGACTTGTTTTCCATGTTGCAATAAAAATAGACTAATAGCAGTGATTCATCTGGTTAGTCACATTGCACTGCTATTATTTCGAACACTTACTGTACGTCATAAATGTTGTTTTTGAACTTCCTAGCATTTCCCGCGGCCAGTCATCTTGAATTTTCTTGCATCTGTTGAAATCGTTTGATCGTCTCTTCACGTCTGTGTCCCCAGTGTCTTCTTTTTCTGTAGTCTTTGCCTTTGAACATTCAAGCTGTCCATCCTCCACTGTCTGCACTTGTGATCTTTTTGCATCAGAATTCCCCTGAATTCTTCATTCTGTCCATCAGTGTCTCCCGTGCAGCCGTGCGTGTCGTCCTTTCCTTTTTATATTGCTCTTTTGACTTTCTGCCTGCTCCAGTCTTGTTAGTTCCCTGCTGAGTCAATCACAGAGCAGACAGCAGGCACAGCTAACTAAAGTACACGACGGCTGCCCTTCTTTTATTAATACTCCAGTCAGGACGCCTTTGTAGAAACACCCGTACAAAGTCTACCATTTTCAACTTTGGTGGTCAGTTATGGCGCCTAGGTTACATAAAATGTTACAAAATATAGAGATTGAGACGTATCCAATGAAATAAGATGTGTTGGGATTCTTACCATGGTATGGGTGTTCCTCACCAAGTTGGCATTTTCAACATTGATAATGCCATGGTTACACAAATGTACTGTAACACACTAACTTTGCTCTCCTCATCTCCCTTTTCCCTAACTAACTGTGTAAACAATATAAGCATGTCATAAAAATGTCTCTGGCATGGGTGACTACATCTTCCTTAATGATGAGCACGGGCATTTCACTTTGTTGAACATTTTGTAGCAATGTGTGCAGAGGCTGACATCCCATTAGAAAAGTTAGCATGCAGGCTACACCTATTCTCAATGACTGGGCTAAATTGGCTATTGATGTATTGCATCCATAAATGTATGGATATTAACTTCCATTTTATTTACTAACCCACAAAATACACACTATGCTGGTGCAACATGTAAAAAATGGAATTCTATTCAATTAAAATGTGGGCAAAAATAAAGCGGATTTCTCAGGGCGCTAGGCTCCACTGTTCTGGTTTGAAATCCTCTGTGTGTGACAGAGCTGTCATGTTCTAGGCCAGCTTTGCTTGTCACATAGAATGTATTATTTCAACTGGTGCCAACATCTTGAACAAGGCTGTACTCAGGTGTGGCCATTTGTTGTTTCAGCTTAGTGCAGGCCAGCTCACTTTTCTTAAAATTCTCAAATTGGTAGCTTTTTCAATGCTTAGATGCTTCAACGCAGGAGTGGCCACTGCAGCCTACAGTGTGCTTCACCACTAGGATATTTGTCGCAGCCACATGATTAGCACCATATTGTCATGCACTATGGCGATGATTTGACCGGGAGGAGTTTCAAACCTGCTACTATCTCCGCCAATCACTCTGCAATATTAGATGCAATAAGTTTTCCTGCAGTGGCATGGTTCATCACTCCAAGGCAGGCGTCATTGACTACACTTGTCTATACATCGGCAGTGACAGCAAGTTTGCGGTAATTGCAGTCTGTTTCTTTGAAAGTTTCTTCATAGGTTCTCTCCATGAGCTTTGTAAAACATGTCATTGATTAAATGGTAGGGAAGCCTTAGTCATCAACCATTAACAGAAGCCTAATGTTGGCAATGCTGTCAGTCAAGGCAGTTGCTGTGGTGTGCATGTCTTTCATCGTCTTTGCTAATGAAATGAGAAAAGATCGTATGATTATGGCACACAACCACACATATCTAAAGTACCATAGCAAATACTTCAGTGCACAAATTTGAGAATTACTTTAACCCCTGTATAAATGCAACTCATCCTGTACTCACACGCAGTCAGCTAATTACAACTTGAGGCTTATTACCATCACTGTGTGCAAGCTAAGTTTATTTATAAAGCATGCTTAAACCCTGCTTAAGCTGATGAAACTGAAATAAGTAACACACACTTGGCACACATACTGTACATACCCTATCACTAGCAAACAAAATGATAGCATCAGGCGAGTTACCCAAGAGACGAATGTTACATTTCCTCACTTTAAAATGGAACAAACCAATTTCATAGTAACTTACCCTGCTGTAGAACTTCCTTCATCCTCATCGATGACTCCAAAATCATCCCGTTTCAGGTGCTGATTATCACCGTGGTTCTTCCGTGCCATTTCATATCACTTTTGCAAAGCTTGCATGTTAGGCGTTTTTGTGAAGCATGAAATGCTCCCACACTTTGGATGTCTTGGGTCGAACTGTCTTCTCCGTGTCGGTCATGTTCCATTTACTTACAACCAATTCATCAGCGCCATTAATGCTGGTCTTAGCGCTATTACAACATTGGTTGTAATACATGTTCATAACAGAGCTAGGTATTCCATTCCACTATTAATCACCCTGCCGTCTTTTAGGTAGATGATGTAAAATGCATATAGTTTTTTTACATATATGAAGGCCTCTCTAGCTGACTCTTCAGAAATTTAATGCTTTAAAAACCTGCCATGTTTTCAGTCATTAGTTATTAAGCAGAATTTGCTCGTGCTGGCCCCAAGCAAAGACGCTAAAATATGAACAAGCTTGTAATAGTATTTTCCTAATAGAGGGGAAAAAAAGCCCCCAGTGTTATCAATTTTCTGCTGGTGCAGTTTGCACACTTTGTACCAGCTTCATTATTCAGAATCTTTGAACGTCTTTAATGTCGCCCTACTTTGCTCCACTGTATAATTCAAAGTTGGAGCCTCTCTGCTGCCTACATCTGTGAGTTCCCAGGACAAAAGTCCTCACCAGTATCTCCGCACAAGGTGTGTGTGTGGGGGTTACTATGGCAGGCAGAATGCGTTCTCCAGCATAGCCACAGTAGTGTGCCAGTCCCTTTCAAGGTCGACTGTGGCTGCTGCATCATCCGTTCCCCCTCCCCCATCAGTTAAGGTGGGTGAGTAAGTAGCGAGCACCTTGTTTTTTGGGTCCAAAATTTAAGCATTTATGAACACCGCATGACAGTATGAAGACATGATGAAGGAAGTTGGTTGATGAAGCTCCCGTCATTCTCTACAACGACGTACCAGGGTGTGTTGAAACACTTTTATTTGTTAGTTCAGGATCGTGGGTGATCGGCTTTACTGAGAAAGACTCGGACACACAGGTAAGTGTAAAATACAGCGTCTTTATTCTACCCCTTACACTGAGTTACAAACAAGCAAAGGTTGATTATGCACAAAACAGCATCAATATCTCAGCTCTTACCGTGACTGGGTTGGAGAGCCTACAACCCCAGAAGAGAGTGCATCAACCAGCTGGGCATCTGTACACAACCCGCAGCAGGCTCTAACAGAAAGTGGGCTCCCGCCTCCTTCATACAGGTCTGTCAGCGAGAGCGTGAGACGGGGGTGGTCAGTCCATGCCCCACCCTCCCAAGACACAGAGCTGTTTCCCAAGGTTAACAACAAGGCGCCATTCCGTACACTGAGTTTGTTTAAAACAGTTGCCTGTGTAAGATGATTGTGAATTGCCAAGCAAGGTTACAAGCAAGCTGCGTGCTCTTTCCTTTTCACCCCCTAGTACGCAAGAGGGGAATCAAAACATCATAACAACATACTTTCCCATTTCATAGGGTCACATTGATTTTGAGAATAAAGTTGTACATTTACAAGAAAAAAAAGTCAGAATATTACAAGAAAAAGTTGATAAATTTACAAGAAAAAATGTCGTAAATTTACAAGAAAAAGGCAATAAATTAACAGGAAAAAAAATCATACAATTCAGAGAAAAAGTCATATTACAAGGAAAGTTCATACATTTACAAGAAAAACTTACTAAATTTACTAGATTTTATGACAATAAAAGTTGTAAATTTACAAGAAAAAACTTTTAAATAAATGTTAATGTTATAAGGAAAAAATGTGCAAATTTACAATTTAAAAAATTAGAATTATTTATAATACACTGCTCAAAAAAATTAGGGGAACACTTTGAAAACACATCAGATCTAAAAAAGGGGGGGGGGATTATCTTGAATTTCTTTCCTGATAATAAGTAGGTGATGTATTAGTAACAAAATAATGCCACATAATTTGATAGAAATAAAAAATGATCACCCTATACAAGGGGGAAATCAAAGACACCCTAAAAATGAAAGAGAAAAAATTATGCAGCAGACTGGTCCATTTTGTCAAAATGTCATTGTAGCAACTCAAAATAATTTTCAGTAGTTTGTGTGGACCCCACGTGCATGCCTGACAACATCGGCGCAAGCTCCTGGTGAGATTACTAATGGTGTCCTGGGGGATCTCCTCCCAGATCTGGACCAGGACATAACCGAGCTCCTTGACAGTCTGAGGAGCAACCTGGCGGCGCCGAATGGACCTAAACATAATGTTCCATCGATGTTCTATTGGGTTTAGGTCAGGTGAACGTGGTAGCCAGTCAATGGTATCAATTCCTTCATCCTCCAGAAACTGCCTGCATACTCTAGCCACATGAGGTCAGACATTGTCGTGTACCAGGAGGAACCCAGGTCTCACTGCACCAGCGTAGGTTCTGACAGTGGGTCCAATGATTTAATCCCGATACCTAATAGCAGTCAGGGTGCCATTATCTAACCTGTCTGTGCGTCCTTCCCGGAATATGCCTCCCCAGACCATAACTGACCCACCACCAAACCGGTCACGCTGAATGATGTTGTTGGCAGCATAATGTTCTCCCCGGCATTGCTAGACCCTTTCACGTCTGTTGCACGTGCTCAGGTTGAACTTGCATTCATCAGTGAAGAGCACAGGGGCGCCAGTGGCGTAGTATTGATGTGCCATCCTGGAGGAGTTGTGCAACCTCTGTAACATCCAGGTACCGCACCATGCTATCAACAGAAATGTTGATCCAACCCAAATGAAAAACTACAGCAGCAGAAAGTCAGTCAGTAAAAAATCAGCCAAAAGAGATGAGGAGTCAGTGGCCTCAACTTGGAAAACCCTTCCTGTTTTGGGGTCTGTCTCATTGTTGCCCTTCTGATGTACCTGTTGTTGATTTCATTAACAACAAAGCAGCTGAAACCCCCTCTGCTACTAAACTGACCAGATCAATATCCCAGACGTTTGACTGATAGCTTACTATACTTGGATTAAAAAGTGTTCCTCTAATTTTTTTGAGCAGTGTATAATGTATACTGCTTGGATCCAGAATGTCTGATTTGGAAGTGAAATAAGCTTACAACAAAAGCGCCGGGGAGCATACAAGGCAGTGTGTGCTGTTATTTTTCTCTGGGTGCAAGAAACATTCCGAGGCCACCCCACCTCATCTCCCTCCTTCTGTCCTTCCCCCACTTTACTTTTGCCTCTGGTGGGCAATTGCTGTAAAATGAGGTCATGGCTGCTTCTAACATTCCATTTCTTGGGTGAAAACACGGGAAGGAGCGAATAGCTTTTGTTTGTTGGGGTGTTGGATTTTGCACATCTTGGGTGGTAAAATGTAGATATACCCTGCCGTGTGCTTCAGCTGTGGTTGCTCTGAAAAGAGTTCTTTTAGGCGCTTAAAATGCAACAGCAGCACTGGGGTGAACCTGGGGGGTCATAAACGGACATAATAGCTAAGATTAAGCTTGGGTTTTGCTGTGCTTTGCAAACGCCTAAATTAAGGACTAATCTCTCTTCTCATAACCCCCGACCTCTAACCTTCCTCACACTTTTAACACCCTCCAGCAGTAATCAACTTTGGGCTCTGTTAGAGGAAGGATTTCTCTGTTAAAGCTCACACTTTTTGTATTCCTGGCGCAGAGTGATTGTAGCTTTTCTAGTGAGGGCCACATAGTGAAAAATTTAAAAATAATGCATTCTCACGTAACCGGATGAATGCATTGGGAACCAACAGTCATAAGCATGCCAAACCTGTAGGCGACAATAGTTACTAAAATTCTATCCTATCAGAATCATTCTCTATCATCCCGTCACTTTTGCAAAACATAAAACATGGTGCCAGGCTCGTTCGTGTGGACTGACAAGGAGGTAGGATTGAGGCTTGTGAGAATGAGAGGCCAGATCGTGGAAAAATAACTTTGTTTCATGAAATACCCGCATACATGTGGACAGGGCAGAAGTGATGGATGTATGGTGGATAACAGGATGAAAAGAGATGGGCAAATGAAGTGGGGATGGATGGACATGCGGACTAAGGGATGCGTGGACAAATGGAAGGATAGGTGCCTGGATGGAAGGACGGATGAAGGGATGGATGGATGAGCAGATGAAGGGATGGAGGGGTGGATGGTCTTTGCTTCCCTTGTCATATCATGTTTTGACTTTATTCCCATATTATAACTTTTTACCCAAACTAATTATCCAAAAAGATTTTGTTTCCCGTATTATAAATATAAATACAACTGTAATGTTTTTTATATTCCAGTGCTCTGCTACTAAAATGATATTTCCTTATTTATTATCTTTTATTCTTGTACAATTGTGACTTTTTTCTTGTTAGATAATGCTTTTTGAAAAGTTTATACTGTTTATGCTGTCCATGCCTTATTCTTCCTGTTTTGCAATTTTTCCAGAATGCCGAGGTGTCAGTGTTTGAGGTCAACATCCGCTTTATCGGAGGCCTTCTGGCAGCCTACTACCTCTCCGGGCAGGAGGTCAGTACTCAGAAACACATTAAGACAACTTCTATTGTTGACACCCTTGTGGTAGTCATGGAGGACAAGGACGTTAACCAACGCTACGTTTACTGCAAAAAAAAAAAGTGTCAAATCCGCCCAAATTTGCATCTTTTTTCATTAATAATTAGACACAAGATCTTGCAAGATTAAAATGTGTGCATGTGTGTCTATTTTCCTTGTCTTTTACCTACAAACAGGCAGGAAGAGGGTTCACTCTGTGCACTAGCACCTTGCTTTGTTTGCTCCATAGAAAACCGGCATGAATGGAGTGAGCACTTTTGTCAATCACACAGTCTCTTTTTCTCGGTGAGTGGAGGCGGGGCTGCTAGCATACACACACTGTGCAGAAGAGTGTAACATAGTACAAATTAAACAAGTAGATTGCAGTATTTTTTTCCCCACTGTACTTTTCTTAAAAGTAATGTTAAATCTTATCTCATAGATCCAATCTCATGTCTCGTGGCACCCCTACTAGTAATAGGTGGTATTCAACCCTGAAACAGTGATGGTTTCTTAATTGATATACAGTATTTTGGAAAATCTGTGATAGAATGAAGCTGTGATGGATTATTGTGCTGTGCCAAACTTTGCGGCCAGTTTGTTGGTGAAGGAGAAAAAAACAGCAGCAGACTTTGCTAACATAAAGATGGAAGGGAATGACAAGAGCGCTGTTAGTAAGGGAGAGATGGCCAGGCTGACGCTGCATCACAAACCTCTCATAGAGGGAAGGATGGAAGGGCAAAGTGGTGGTGGACGAACAACAGCTGAGGGATGAGATAATGAAGGTGATAGAGGGAACGGGATGGAAAAGAAACCAAAGGGAATGTTTTCTATCTGTGAGAGAGGATGGACAACAAGATGGATGGAGTACACTTTGTGGAAGAAAAACAGAAAATTGCTCTGTGTTGACATCTATTCCGTCCGAACTTTGCACATTTTTCTCCTGGGTGCCAGGCGTCATCCTCGTATCTCTCTCCATAAGCTTAATACCCTCGCCGCCACTTTAATACGAAGCTTAGTTGTCTGTCGTCCAGGGACTGGTGACGACACGCTGCTGCTGTACATCCTTTGGCTCCCCGGGGAGTGTTTAACTCGCACGCTTCTTTGTCAACACTGAAAACGTCAAGTTAATTGCACGCTGCCGTTACATATCCACATGCCTGCAGGGAAAGCCATGGTGGATGGACAAATGGATGGATGATGGAATGCATGGATGGATAGACAGTTGGACGGCTGACTGGATGTTTGGATGGAAGGAAGGATGAAAGGCATGGATGGATGAAAGGAGAAACGGGTGGAGAAGGCAGTGGTCGTTGTTTGGATGGAAGGAACAATGAAAGGATCAGTGGGTGGGCTAAGCAATGGATGGAGAGATGGATGAAAGAAAGGATGAAGAAATCGATGGATGGCCAAATGAAGGGATGGATGGAGCGATGGATACATAGATGAAAAATTATAAATGAAATGCAGTTTTTAATCCTGCGACTGGTGTAACAAGACCATAATTATTTTCTTATTGGGAAAAAAAAAAAGCAAAATGCAAATAAATGCAATCATGGGCTTAATCAGTGGCTCGGAAAAGGTCAAAAATTGCTAATGTTAGGTTACTATTTCATAGCATGGTGAATGAATGGTAACGGCTTGCGGGCCTCCCGAAGCAGCTGACAGGTACCGGCAGGCCAAGCGGCACATGGCTTCAGCGGTGGTCGAGGCAAAAACTCGGGTGTGGGAGGAGTTCGGTGAGGCTATGGAGCACGACTTTCGGATGGCCTCGAAGAGGTTCTGGCAAACCGTCCGACACCTCAGAAAAGGGAAGCAGCCCCCAGTTCACACTGTTTGCTGTGCGAACAGGGGCTTGCTGACCTCGACTGTGGAGATAGTTGGTCGGTGGAAGAAATACTTCGAGGCCCTTCTTAATCCCACTGACATGCCTTCCGTAGAGGAAGCAGAGTCTGAGGATACGTACGTGGACAGTTCTATCACCATGGCTGAGGTGATTGGGGTAGTTAAATCACTCCCCAGTGGCAAGGCTCCGGGGGTAGACGAGTTCCGCTCGGAATTCCTTAAAGCTCTGGATGTTGGGGGACTGTGTTGGTTGACACGCCTCTACAACATTGCATGGAAGTCAGGAACAGTATCTCTGGACTGGCAGACCGGGGTGGTGGTCACCATTTTTAAAAAGGGTGACCGGAGGGTGTGTTCCAACTATAGGGGGATCACACTCCTCAGCCTTCCTGGGAAAGTCTACTCCAGGGTGCTGGAGAGAAGGGTACGACCGTTAGTCGAACCTCGGTTAGAGGAGCTGCAATGTGGTTTTCGTCCCGGTCGCGGAACACTGGACCAGCTCTACACCCTTGCAAGGGTACTCGAGGGTATGTGGGAGTTTGCCCAACCAGTCTACATGTGCTTTGTAGACCTGGAAAAGGCATTCGACCGTGTCCCTCGTGGTGTCCTGTGGGGGGTGCTCCGGGAGTACGGGATTGATGGTCCGCTTCTACGTGCCATTCGGTCCTTGTACAATCGAAGCAGGAGCCTGGTTCGCATTGCCAGCAGTAAGTCGAGCTTGTTTCCGGTGAACGTTGGCCTCCGCCAAGGCTGCCCTTTGTCACCGATTCTGTTCATAATCTTCATGGACAGAATTTCTAGGCGCAGTCAAGGTGTTGAGGGAGTCCAGCTTGGTGACCTTAGGATCTCGTCTCTGCTATTTGCAGACGATGTGGTCCTTATGGCCTCATCAGGCTGTGACCTTCAGCGTTTACTGGAGCGGTTTGCAGCTGAGTGTGAAGCTTCTGGGATGAGACTCAGCACCTCCAAATCCGAGGCCATGGTTCTCAGTCGGAAACGGGTGGACTGTACCCTCCGGGTTGGGAGTGAGGTCTTGCCTCAGGTGGAGGAGTTCAAGTATCTCGGGTTCTTGTTCACGAGTGAGGGAAGGTTGGAGCGTGAGATCGACAGACGGATCGGTGCAGCATCTGCAGTAATGCGGTCGCTGTACCGGACCGTCGTGGTGAAGAGAGAGCTGAGCCGGAAGGCAAAGCTCTCTGTTTACCGATCGATCTACGTTCCCACCCTCACCTATGGTCATGAGTTATGGGTCATGACCGAAAGAATGAGATCGCGGATACAAGCGGCGGAAATGAGTTTCCTTCGTAGGGTGGCTGGACTCACCCTAAGAGATAGGGTGAGGAGCTCGGCCATCCGGGAGGAGCTCAGAGTAGAGCCGCTGCTCCTTCACATCGAGAGGAGCCAGTTGAGGTGGCTCGGGCATCTAGTCCGGATGCCTCCCGGGTGCCTCCCTGGTGAGGTGTTTCGGGCATGCCCAGTCGGGAGAATGCCCCCGGGAAGACCTAGGACACGCTGGAGGGACTATGTCTCACAGCTGGCCTGGGAACGCTTTGGTGTCCTCCCAGTGGAGCTGGAAGAGGTCGCTGGGGACCGGGAAGTCTGGACTTCCCTACTGAAGCTGCTGCCCCCGCGACCCGGACCCGGATAAGCGGAGGAAAATGGATGGATGGTAAATGGTAACAACTTGTCTAAGCATTTCGGAATTGTTGGATTGCTTTTTGTCATTCACTAGATGTTTTAAGCTGCAACGTGTAGTGTCAATACGTGTTGGTTGACACTACAAGCCATGAAACCATGACATTTATTGGGTTATGATATTCATGTTAACATGTGAAAAATATACTTGTGTCATGTGCTTACACATTAGTTGAGTAGCTGCAAAGCCATGTGAAATACATGCTTTGCTCTGCTAGCTATGCCCAACAGATGGATGTATGGATGAAAGGGAAGAGAGGGACACTAGCTTGTATGGATGCAATACTATATGCTAAAATACCATATTCTTTGTCTCCCCTGCACGGAACAACGCTCCCCTACATGCTTTTGTGATACATTTTGCACATGGTGCATGCACACACCTGGTAAAAAGCCCTCCCTGTGACGTGAGGGACGGTCTGCCTGAAAGCGGACAAAAAGTCGAGGCATTCAGCGCGGAAGCGGAGAACAGCCGCACAGCCCCGCACGTCTTTATCGCCGATGCGTGGAGGCAACTCCTGACATGGCTCCTCAGTTACGGTGCTTGCCGGGCCCTCAGCCTCCTGGCCCCCGTTTTTGAACACTTCACTCACTTAAGGGACAAAGATGATTACAGCATGCACTGCCATTGTTGAGTAGAAATGACAACGCTGATGCATGCAGGTCAGGGTTGTAAACCTGACCCATGTGGGTTGATGGATTTTTTTTTTCTGCATCATCCTGCATGTCAGGTGTGTGTATAAATATTAATTGTGTGAATGCTGAAAGCTTTCTTCCTTTTACTCAGCCTAACTCCTCCTTTATATCTTAACCAATAAAAATCAATCCAGCGTCAAAATATTGAGCTCATTCAGGACAAGGTTGCTACCTATCCAGACTTTTCCAAATATTCCTACATTTTGTGTAATTTTCATAATTTCATATTTTCAATGAAATACTTTCCCATTGAAAATGACTGCCCAATTGTACAGTTGTGACATGACTCAGTTGGTTGAGTTTTTTGGTTCTCAATGCAAAAATTGCTGGTTTAATTCTCAGGCAGTCGTCATGCTTTATAAACTTTTATTACATCAGAGAGAAGTCACGGTCCTCCAATCGCCTTCACCTGTAGACTAATTAGGGGTGATGGTTAAACTAAATTCTGATTGACTGAGCTGGTGAATCGTGCCCTATTGGTTTAAACATTTCAACATTCACTCTTTCCAATATTTCAATTTTTTCAAGTTTAGTACAATTATATTTTATTATTCCATATTCTATATTTGTTTTATAAATATTATGTATAAACTGTACTGTAGCCGCAATGGGGCACAAGCCAGTGTATATTAAAGACAGAGGGTTTTTTCAGGAAGGGCATCCGACGAAAAACGTTGCCAAACCAGAACATGCGAATCAAACAAAAGACCTCCATACCGGATCGGACGTGGCACGGGTTAACAACGCCCGCCCCCTGTGCTGTTCACCAACAGGGTGCTGGCGGAAACTGGATAACTGTTGGCCGAAGAAGGAGGGTTGGAAGCTGTGTCCATAGGAGGAGAGAGAAGAGGAATGCTAAAAGTCTAGTACTAAGAGTTAGGACTTTGAATCTTGGAACTATGACAGGAAAAGGTAGAGAATTAGTTGACATGATGCAGAGAAGGAAGGTAGACATATTGTGTGTCCAGGAGACCAGGTGGAACAGTAGCAAGGCTAGAAGCTTAGGAGCAGGGTTCAAGCTGTTCTATCATGGTGTAGATAGGAAGAGAAATGGAGTAACGGTGATTTTGAAGGAGGGGTTTGCTAGCAACGCCCGGGAGGTAAAAAGGGTGTCAGATAGAGTGATGAGCCTGAAGCTATAAATCAAAGGTGTGATGTTCAATGTTGTTAGTGGTTATGCTCCACAGGTAGGATGTGAGATGGACGAGAAAGAGAAATTCTGGTCAGACCTGGATGAAGTGATGCAGAACATCCCCAGAAGAGAGCGTTCTCATTGGTGCGGACTTGAATGGACATGTTGGTGCAAGAAACAGAGATGATGAGGAGGTGATGGGAAAGTTTGGTATCCAGGAGAGGAACGCAGAAGGATAGATGGTGGTCGACTTTGCAAAAAGGATGGAAATGGCTTTAGTGAATACTTTCTTCCAGAAGAGACAGGAACATAGGGTGACCTATAAGAGTTGAGGTAGGAGCACACAGGTAGACTACATCTTCTGTAGAAGGTGTAACCTGAGACTTGGTGGAATGAGAAGGTGCAGGAGTGTATACAGAGTAAGAGGTTAGCTAAGAAGAAGTGGGACACAGAGGACTGAAGAGAGTAGACAGGAGTACAGAGAGATGCAGCGTAAGGTGAAAGTAAAGGTGGCAAAGGCCAAACAAGGGGCTTATGATGACTTGTATGCTAGGTTGGACAGCAAGGAAGGAGAGAAAGATCTATACAGGTTGGCAAGGCAGAGGGACAGAGATGGGAAGGATGTGGCAGAAGTTAAAGGCACAATATAAATATGCAAACGTCACACAAAAACAAATGCATACAAATAAACATTCGTAACGGTCCAAAAAGCTGCAAATGTGTAAAGATGACCTCTTCAGGCTCAGAATTGTTCAGTCATCTCAAGAAAGTTGCCCGTTAAAAGGTAAAAGTGACATCACATGTTAACAAAAGCATGGTCTTTGTATGGTATAAAGTGGGTGGTGAAAGATAATAGCCACTTCATCCTCTTTAAAATCTCTATTCCCAACGGACAAGCTGCTGCCATCATCTCCCCCTTACATGATTCCCAGCCCCTGCCTTTATCCCAAGATTACTATTGCAACAACACATCATCAGTAGGGTAAAACTAACCTGTCTCACGACGGTCTAATCCCAGCTCACATTCCCTATTAGTGGGTGAACAATCCAACGCTTGGTTAGGGTGATGAAGGATAAGGATGGAAGGGTATTGACAGGTGCCAGTAGTGTCATAAAAAGATGGAAAGAGTACTTTGAAGAGTTAATGAATGAGGAAAATGAGAGAGAACAAAGAGTAGAAGAGGTGACTCATGTGGACCAGGAAGTAGCAAGGATTAGTAAGGAAGAAGTGAGGAGGGCATTGAAGAGGATGAAGAATGGAAAGGCACTAGGTCCTGATGATATACCTGTGGAGGTATGGAAGTGTCTAGTAGAGGTGGCAGTAGAGTTCCTGACCGGGTTGTTTAACAAGATCTTAGATAATGAGAAGATGCCTGAGGAATGGAGGAGAAGTGTGCTGGTGTAAATAGTTGAAAATAGTTGAAGCTAGACTAAGGGCAAACGTGAGCATTTGTGAGCAGCAGTACGGTTTTATGCCAAAAAAGAGTACAACAGATTCAGTATTTGCTTTGAGGATGCTGATTGAGAAGTACAGGGAAGGTCAGAGGGAGCTGCATTGTGTTTTTGTAGATCTGGAGAAAGCTTATGACAGGGTGCCCAGAGAGGAACTGTGGTATTGTATGAGGAAGTCTGGAGTGGCAGAGAAGTATGTTAGAGCGGTGCAGGACATGTACGAGGACTGTAAGACAGTAGTGAGGTGTGCTGCAGGTGTGACAGAGGAGTTCCGAGTGAAGGTGGGACTCCATCAGGGATCAGCTCTGAGCCCCTTCTTGTTTGCTATGGTGATGGACAGGCTGACGGACGAGGTTAGACAGGAATCTCCATGGACTATGATGTTTGCAGATGACATTGTGATATGTAGTGAGAGCAGGGAACAGGTGGAGGAGAAGCTTGAGGGGTGGAGGTTTGCCCTGGAAAGGAGAGGAATGAAGGTCAGCCGCAGCAAGACGGAGTACATGTGTGTAAATGAGAGGGACCCAAGTGGAAGAGTGAGGTTACAGGGAGAAGAGATAAAGAAAGTGGAGGATTTTAAGTACTTAGGGTCAACAGTCCAGAGCAATGGAGAGTGTGGAAAAGAGGTGAAGAAGCGTGTGCAGGCAGGCTGGAATGGGTGGAGAAAAGTGTCGGGTGTGATGTGTGATAGAAGAGTTTCAGCTAAAATGAAAGGAAAGGTGTACAAAACTGTGGTGAGACCAGCGATGTTGTTTGGTTTAGAGACAGTGCCGCTGAGGAAAAGACAGGAGGCAGAGCTGGAGGTAGCAGAGATGAAGATGCTGAGGTTCTCTTTGAGTGTGACCAGGATGGACAGGATCAGGAATGAGCACATCAGAGGGACAGCACATGTTAGAGGTTTTGGAGATAAAGTCAGAGAGGCCAGACTGAGATGGTTCGGACATGTCCAGAGGAGAGATAGTGAATATATTGGTAGAAGGATGCTGAGTTTTGAATTGCCAGGAGGGAGGCCTAGAAGAAGACCAGAGAGGAGGTTTATGGATGTAGTGAAAGAGGACATGAAGGTAGTTGGCGCAAGAGAAGAGGATACAGAAGACAAAGTTAGATGGAGGCAATTGATTCGCTGTGGCGACCCCTGAAGGGATAAGCCGAAAGGAAAAGAAGAAGAAGATGTATAAACTAAATTTTAACAGCATTTCAGTCTAGCTTTAGATCAGCTTCCAACTATTCTTTGATTCATTCAGTTTCAGCATATTTCCACAGCATTTCAGCCCATCCTCAGCTTCCAAACAATTCCAACAGTCATTCTACATTTCAATCACTCTTTCAAAGCATTTAAGTGTTGCTTCAGATCTTCCGCATTCACACGCGATGTTTACTGACATTCATCACCTAGTTATTATTATTATTGTTATTATTATTATTAATATAACATGTTTCCCCTTTGCATTACGCCCTTTTAGTTTTGTTAGAATGTGATGCGGTCAAACAGCCTCTGGGGTGCACTTGTACTGTGGCAAAAATGCTTGTTGAATTGTCAAGTGTGTACTCACTGTTTGAAGATACTAATAACAAAAAGGCAGGAACTTTCTTACTCTTTCATCAAAAGCAACTTCCTGCGCTTACTAATGGTGACTGTTTTATTACAGCCAGACAATCATCTACGCTGTTCAACTTGGTTGATGAGAATTTGTTTGTCGGCAAACACCTCAGGAGTATAATAAATGTGACGCAGTGGATGTGAAGAATGACGAAGTGAAGGAGACCTGATGCAGAGAGAAAAGCACCGTGAGGACTTCTACAGCATAAAACATGAATGACAAACAGAAGAGGAGGGCGAGCGTTCTGATGTAACTTCAGTAACAATTTTTCCATAAATTATTCAACATGTTCAAGAGCTGCTGGCGCCGCCCTCCGCCACCTGCATCCTCTCTCGCAGATGTCCCACATTTGAACGACAAGAAACTCAACTGTTCTATTTTCAGCCGTCCTCTTGGGGGATTGAGACATTTTGCGAACAAGGAGTGATGAATTATCTGGAGAAGCTAACCTAAACAGCAGACATCCTGGCCTCATTTGTTCCAGGTTGACAAGATCACATGCTGGAGGCCAAAATTACCGTGGAACCTCAGTTGTCATGATTACCGTATTTGCTGGACCATAAATCGCTCCAGAATATGACTCGCATAAGTCATGAAGAGGAAAAAATGTATATACTCTAAATAGCATTGGACTGTAAGTTACATTTATTTTGAAATATTATTATTATTTCACAACATTCAAGTAGTTTAGAGCAGTGGTTCCCAAACGTTTTACAGTGGCGTACCCCTTTTGTTATGTGACTTGAAGCCATATACCCCCTACTCCCGTACACTTAAAAATTAACCTTTTTATAGTAATTAACTTGAAATATAATTACAAAAGGAAAATGGCAGACATGGAAAAACAGCTGTAATTTTACAAGAATATAATATAATATCAAGAGTAAACAAGAAAAAAAATACTATAGTAGCATAGAGTTGAAATGTTAACAAAAATCATCTTTAAAAAGTTGTAACATGAAAAACAAAAAAAAAGTTGTAATTTCCGTCAAATTATGGGTGCATTGATTTCACATAGCAAGATGGAAAGGAACGCTACACCTCCCATCAAAAACAACAAACCTTTTGCTAGTAACCTGACGCATTGTGACTGAGTGGTGAAGCTAGCCGGTGTGGGGTGGCGAGGTGTCACTACACCAGTAATGTAGTTCTCGGGCGTGACATCGTTAATAACAATAACCATGTGGCTGTAGCTTGGTTAATATGCAGGTCAAATGATGTAATTGAGGCATTCTTTACACTTGTTTTTTTCTGGAGGTTTTATTGGTGGAATAGGTGTGTCACTTTAGGCACATTCTTAGCTGTCTCTTTTTATCTGGTTTTATGTCTTTACAGTGCACAGTTTTGGTTCTTTTGATGACTGCATCTGGTTCTCATATATTTCTTAATACTACATCTATTTATATAATTAGATTTTTTTTTCATATTTATTTTTTTTAAATTTATTTAATTAGATTTTTTGACACTAAAATTATTACTGTAAATCTGTAATACTCTATTACAATACTGTAAAATGTATGCATTTTAATCCATCTATCATTTTCTTATATGGTACAGTACATATAATTTTATATTTATGTAACTGAGGGAGTGTGTTGAAGGTCTGGTCAGGTTAAGACGAGTTGGGTCCAAGAGTAGATGTGATTCTTGTCGTTTTTCACTGGCAGACCTTGCAAGATGTCAGCGGGCATCGTAAAACGCTCGCTTACATTAAAGCGGGAAAACACAACACGATGTAAGCTCTCATCCAACCTCAGTCACGCACACACAACCACACTAGCATGCTTTGCCTAACGACGCTAAACCCAGCTAGCTTTCTTTCGTGCTCCCTGAGATGAGTTTTTCGCCATATTTCGCCAGTCTTTGGGGCCGCCATTTTGACATGTTTAGTTCGGGAAGGGGCAGGATAGTGCTTGTAATGAGATTCCACCACGTGTGGAAATACTTTGCCAGATGAACCTTCCTTTACGTTGTCAGCGTTCAATTCCACAAAATTCAGTGTGAACAGTAAATTCCATTTTTATTGGCCAGTTCTGATATTCTGTCTGCAATTCTGCTTTCCCTCATAACACATGAACATTATGAAGGAAAATTTTTGTGACTTTTTCCAAACAAAACAGTTGCTGAAAATGTTGCCCATGTTGTATGATAGCCAACGTTTGACCCTGGAACAGATTCTTTCTACTGCCATTATTTCCCATGGGTAAAATTATTTTGGACTGTAGCTGACCCAACGTCCTGGAAGAGAATGTGAGCTTTTGAGGCTTGTAGATCACTTGACACCTCAGCCTAGCAATGAACAACCCCCTCGCCAGCCGTGTTTTGTCAGCTGGTTGAAATAAATATGAGTGCTGATCTGTTTAACGTAAATACATACTTTATTTATCTCCAAGCAAAATGTAATAAAGTTAAATTTAGATATTAAATTTGAGGTAGCCCACGTGTGTGTTCATGTGTGCATATAGGAGTGCAGCGCCATAAAAGCAAATACTGATCAGAGCATAAAGAAATATTGTTGACTATTAACAATCAACTTCCTCCACTTTGGTTTGCATGATTTTTACGCCCCATGATGGTGTTCCGGTTTCCACCAAGAATGCTTGATGGGCTTTTTCTTTCACAGCAAACTGATCCAAGCATGCTCAGCATCTTCCCGCATTCAGTCGTCTTGCATTAGCAGTGGACTGAGCACAGAAGCACCAGCGAGGAAGGGCACAGCCTGCCATTATCATCACCAAGGTTAGCTAGAGTGTCCATTCCTACGAGGAAGGCAAGCACTGCCACCATCGCTTTCATGCGCTTTGAACGTGGCACGGATGTCACAATGAGCTGTAATCCAGCAGGGGAATAAAAACATGCCCTTAAAAGCAGGCAAAATCCAGTTATTACACTTGAGGAATGTCATCTGTCAAGTGTAAAGTGGCAGGAAGGGGTCAGATTACAAAACGGGTGATGACAAACATCGAGCGTTTTTTTTGTCCTCAATGACGTCACACACCTTTTTACTATGTAGGACGCAAGTACAACTGTGACTACCGTTTCCATGCACTAATAGAGTCCAATTACCTAACTAGTTTGGTTGCGTTTTTCACACCTCATTGTAAAGTCCCAGTTTACATGCGCTCTCCCAATGCCGGCATTGGCCAAATGCCGTGAGCCTCTGAATGGCTGGGGTGGGCATTGTGGTCATGGTGTAGTATTGTGGAGATTGTGAAGAGGAAGCTTCATGCTAAGAAGCTAACACGCCAGAAGGCAGCCTAATGGAAGTGTGTCGATATTGCGGCCCATGGAACTGATATTTATTGGTCCGTGGCACTTTCTAAACACTAAACACAAAAACGGAAGAAAAAAAACAGTAATTTTACCAGAATGATGTCATAATTTTCTGACGAAAAACAATCAGTCATAAAAGTTGAAATATTCTAAATTTAATTAAAAAGAAACACTAGGTTGAGGGAAAAGTTATAATATTATAGGAATAAAATCAAGGTATTATGCAAAAAAGTCATAATACTGCAAGCAGAAAATGTACAAACATTATTGTAAAAGAAAGTTGAAATATTACGAAAATAAATTTAAAAAAACATAAATGTGGCCAAAAGAGCAAAGTTGATTTTAATAATAGGCTTTCACACCCCTCCTCCCTGAGTCACCACCTTATCGTGGTGGAGGAGTTTGCGTGTCCCAATGATCCTAGGAGCTAAGTTGTCGGGGGCTGTCATGCCCCTGGTAGGGTCACCCATGACAAATGGGTCCTAGGGGAGGGACCAGACAAAGAGTGGCTCAAAAGACCCTAATGATGAATGATACAATTGGACTTCGTTTTCCCTCGCCCGGACGCGGGTCACCGGGGCCCCCCTCTGGAGCCAGGCCTGGAGGCGGGGCACGATGGCGAGCGTCTGGTGGCCGGGCCTGCACCCATGGGGCCCGGTTGGGCACAGCCCAAAAAGGTAACATGGGTCACCACTCGTGGGAGGGGCAAAAAGGGTCGGGTGCAAAGAGAGCTGGGTAGCGGCCGGAGGCAGGGGCCTTGGCGGTCCGATCCTCGGCTACAGAAGCTAGTTGTCGGTACGTGGAATGTCACCTCTCTGGCGGGGAAGGAGCCTGAGCTGGTGCGTGAGGTGGAGAATTCCGGCTAGATATAGTCGGACTCACCTCAACGCACGGCAAGGGCTCTGGAACCAGTCCTCTCGAGAGGGGCTGGACTTCATTCCACTCTGGTGTTGCCAGCAATGAGAGGCGACGAGCAGGGGTGGAAATTCTTGTTGCTCCCCGGCTCCAAGCCTGCACGTTGGAGTTTAACCCGGTAAATGAGAGGGTAGTTTCCCTACGCCTCCGGGTGGGGTGACGGGTCCTGACTGTTGTGTGCGCTTACGCGCCAAACGGCAGTTCAGAATACCTTTTTTTGGAGTCCTTAGAGGAAATACTAGAGAGTGCTCCCTCGGGGGATTCCCTTGTTCTGCTGGGTGACTTCAACGCTCATGTTGGCAACGACGGTGAGACCTGGAGAGGTGTGATTGGAAGGAACGGTCCCCCTGATCTTAACCCGAGCGGTGTCTTGTTATTGGACTTCTGTGCTCGTCACGGATTGTCTATAACGAACACCATGGTCAAGCATAAGGGTGTCCACATGTGCACTTGGCACCAGGACACCCTGAGCCGCAGTTCGATGATTGACTTTGTGGTTGTGTCGTCGAACTTGCGACCACATGTTTTGGACACTCTGGTGAGGAGAGGGGCGGAGCTGTCAACCGATCACCACCTGGTGGTGAGTTGGTTCCGATGGTGGGGCAGAATGCAGGTCAAACCTGGCAGACCCAAACGCATTGTGAGGGTCTGCTGGGAACGCCTGGCAGAGTCCCCTGTCAGGAGTTTCAACTCCCACCTGCGGGAGAGCTTTGACCATGTTCCGAGGGAGGCAGCGGACATTGAATCAGAGTGGGCGATGTTTCGTGCCTCCATTGTCGATCCAGCCGATCGGAGCTGTGGCCGTAAAGTGGTGGGTGCCTGTTGTGGCGGTAATCCCAGAACCCGTTGGTGGACACCAGTGGTGAAGGATGCCTTCAAGCTGAAGAAAGAGTCCTATCAGGCCGTCTTGGCCCATGGCACTCTGGAGGCAGCTGACAGGTACCGGAAGGCCAAGCGGTCAGCAGCTCTGGCGGTCGCTGAGGCAAAAACCCGGACATGGGAGGAGTTCGGAGAGGACATGGTAAACGACTTCCGGATGGCTTCAAAGAGATTCTGGACCACCATCCGCCGGGGAAAGCAGTGCACAGTCAACACCGTGTATGGTGGGGACGGTGTGCTGCTGAACTCGACCCGAGATGTTGTTGACCGTTGGAGGAAATACTTTGAAGACCTCCTCAATCCCACCGACACGCCTACCAACATGGAAGTAGTGCCTGGAGACTCTGAGTCGGGTTCGCAGGGAGTGCTCCGGGTATATTGTGTATCGGACAACCTAATCCAGGCTGTTCGTTCCCTGTATGTCAGAGTTTGGTTTGCATTGCCGGCAATAAGTCGGACCCGTTTCCAGTGAGGGTCGGACTCCGCCAGGGCTGCCCTTTGTCACCGATTCTGTTCACTACTTTAATGGACAGAATTTTTAGGCGCAGCCAGGGCGTTGAGGGGTTTCAGTTTGGTGGCCGCAGGATTCGATCTCTGCTTTTTGCAGATGATGTGGTCCTGTTGGCTTCATCGAGCAGTGACCTTCAACTCTCACTGGATCGGTTCGCAGCTGAGTGTGAAGCGGCTGGAATGAGAATCAACATCTCCAAGTCTGAGTCCATGGTTCTCGCCCGGGAAAGGGTGGAGTGCCATCTCCGGGTCGGGGATGAGGTCCTGCCTCAAGTGGAGGAGTTTAAGTACCTCGGGGTCTTGTTCACGAGTGATGGAAGGAACGCAAGATGGACAGGCGGATTGGTGCGGCGTCTGCAGTGATGCCGACTCTGCACCGATCTGTCGTGGTGAAAAGAGAGCTGAGCCAAAAGGCAAAGCGCTCGATTTACTGGTCGATCTATGTACCTACCCTCACCTATGGTCATGAGCTTCGGGTAGTGACCGAAAGGACAAGATCGCGGGTACAAGCGGCCGAAATGAGTTTTCTCCGCAGGGTGGCTGGGCTCTCCCTTAGAGATAGGGTGAGAAGCACTGTCATCCGGGAGAGACTCGGAGTAGAACCGCTGCTCGTCCGCATTGAGAGGAGTCAGATGAGGTGCCTCAATCATCTGGTTAGGATGCCTCGCGAAAGCCTTCCTGGGGTTGGTGTTCAGGGCACGTCCAACCGGTAGGGGGCCTCAGGGAAGACCCAGGACACGTTGTAGAGACTATGTTTCTCAGCTGGCCTGGGAACGCCTCGGCATCCGCCGGGAAGAGCTGGACGAAGTGGCCGGGGAGAGGGACCTCTGGGCTTCCCTGCTTAGGTTGCTGGCCCCGCAACCCGACCTCGGATAAGCGGAAGAAAATGGATGGATGGATGGGCTTTCACACCCATAATCACAAAGCTGTGATTCACAAAGCACTTGCTTCTTCAAATGTACGTACATCACATCTTACCAAATGTTAAAGTGGAAAAGTTGTATCTTTTCATCACTTGCTGCAAAGTTTGAGCGACCCTGTTGTAACAGGAAATCTAACTTTCTACAGCTCTTTAGTGCTGTCGGTAATGTTTGAATGTGGAACCTCGGGCTATACTTTGGACACCCCTGGTTTGTGTTACTAGGAGTTCGTTGTGTATCATTGTTTTATGATTATCGACCATCTTGGAATGTTGGCATCATTTGGCAGATGTTCAAGCTGAAGGCGGTCCAGCTGGCCGAGAAGCTCCTCCCTGCCTTCAACACCCCCACGGGGATCCCCTGGGCCATGGTCAACCTGAAGAGGTGTGTGATGCCTTCATCATCATCACTCCACTTGTCTACAGAGCAACACGATTGACAAGTGATAACCTCCTTTCTTCCTCACGCGTCCTCCCAGCGGCGTTGGTCGTAATTGGGGTTGGGCGTCTGCCGGCAGCAGCATCCTGGCTGAGTTTGGAACACTGCACATGGAGTTTGTTCACCTGACCTACCTGACGGGAAACCCTGTGTACTACCAAAAGGTACTGCATGTACCTCTATACATGCGCTTGGCTGCCTACTACTGCAATGCTACTTCTAACTCAATACGACTGCAAGTTGCCTGCCAGGAGCAGTAACACTATTAGCTTTTACCTGCAGCAGTTTTACTTTGAGCACCTTGAGAAAACAAAATAATTTTTAAACGCAAAATATATAGATTTTTTTTACTTGCCTTAATGGCAATATTACTTCAACTGTAGATTACATATAATTTTTAATTAATTTGAAATTAAACTAAATCCAAACTTGCCATAAAATGTTTTTTTTTCATAACAGTAATGTGAAAAAGTGTTTTCCAACTTCCTGATTGTCACACTTAAATAGTTCAGATCATCAAACAAATGTAAATATTTGTCAATGACAACACAACTCAACACAAAATGCAGTTTTTAAATGAAACGTTTTTAAGAAAAAGGAAAAAATCCAAACCTACATGGCCCTGTGTGAAAAAGTCATTCCCCCTAACCCCCGTTGAAACAACAACTTAACTGAGATGAATTGAGATCTATCAGTCTGGAACACTGGCCAAACCAAAATGACCCCAAGAGAGCAGTGACAACTGATTCAAAAGGTCACAAAAGACCCCACAACAACATGCAAAGAAGTGCAGAACTCACTTGCTTCATGACTCCACCATGAGAGAGACACTGGTCAGAAACGGCCAGAATGGCAGGGTTCCAAGACCAAAACCACTGCTGAACAAAAAGAACTTGTAGGCTCGTCTCAATTTTGCCAGAAAACATCTTGATTCCCAAGAACTTTCGGGAAAAAACTCTGGTCTGGCGAGACAAAAGTTGTAGCGTAAAGATAACGCTGCATCTCAAAAAAACATCATAGCAACGGTAAAATATGGTGGTGGTAGTGTGATGGTCCGGGGCTGTTTGGCTGCTTCAGGACCTGAAAGACTTGAAAAACTGGAAGCATGAATTCTGCTTTCTAGCAAAAAAAAAAAAATCCTGAATGTCCGGCCATCTGTTGGTGACCTCCAGCTGAAAGTAACTTGGGTTTGGAGCAGGATAATGACCCAAAACACGGAAGTCCACCTCTGAATGGCTGAAGAAAAACAAATGAAGACTTTGGACTATGACCGTAATCTTATTGAGAGGCTGTGGCACGACCTTAAAAAGGTGCTTAATGCTGAAAAAGCTTCCAATGTGGCTGAATGACAACAATTCTGCAAAAGTGGGCCAAAATTCTTCAACAGCGCTGTAAGAGACTCATTGCAAGTTATAGCAGATGCTTGATTGCAGTTGTTGTTAAGGGTGGCCCAACCACTTAGATTTAGGCTAAAATCACGTTTTCACACAGGACCATGTAGCTTTGGATTTATCTTCTCCCTTAATAATAAAAAAAAAAGTTTTGCATTGACTAATATTTTAATGTGTTTGAAACTGAAGTTCGACAAACATGCAAAAAGATATCACACCACTGGGTGTATACAAACACACACATAATA